>LBNU01033045.1:34941-65610 GCA_014162995.1 Artemisia annua
CAATTCTAGTATGTTTTATAAGTGTCTTTGCTTAAATTGCTTAGACCGGGATAATGGACGTGATCACCCACCAGCGTGTGTCCAGTTACACACCTACCATGACAGCGCATTCGTGGTTTTTGAGAGGTTAAATTTTATCATTTTATTTAACTAAAAATACACGCATACCCCGCTATTTTTATTCACAACTTCAAATATCATCTTTCTCAATGCCTACACACCTGAAACAAAATATCTCATTCCTCATTTTCAAATGGCTCCGAATAATTTATGTTCACAGATTCATTGGTAGAAAAAGAAGCTAATAATATGAACTTGACATTTTTAAAAAGTACGGCGTTGTCTATTAAGAATAAACGAAAAGGTGAAAGTTCGCGAAGTACAAGAAATAGCGTAAGAAGAGATCGTTATGGTGCTCATGATCATTTAGTCGCCGTTTATTTTAGCAAGAAGCCGATGTATGACGTATATACATTCCTTAAGAGGTTCCGAATGAGTCGAGAACTACTCACAAGTATAGTTTAAGATGTATCTAATCATTATGAAAACTTTCGTAATAATAGTGATTGTACCGGAAAAGAAGGCATGTCGGTGTTGATGAAATGCACCTCCACAATTCGTCAATCGGCATACGACACCGTTCCTGACACCGTAGATGAATATGTGCAAATGGGTGCAAAAACTTTCCGTGATGCTCCTACGTATTTTTGTAGATCTGTTATGGAAATATCGGGGAAGAAGATTATTTGCGAGAACCTACTTACACTGATGTGGAAAAATTTTATCGGTTTCACAAAGAAAAGCACAGGTTGCCGGGAATGTTAGGAAGCCATGATTGTACGGACCGGGAGTGGTAAGTTGTTCAACTGCATATCTTGGTCAATATTGTAGACATGATAATAGTTCGAATCCATTCATTTTGTTAGAAGTTGTTGCCTCACAAGACTTATAGATATGACATGCTTTCTTTAATGTTTTTGGGCGAACAACGACATCAACGTTATACATCAATCTCCTTGATTCAACAATCTCAAAGACGGGAAAGCACCAGAGATTCCGTTTGTGGCTAATGACGTAAATTACAAATGGGGATATTATCTTATTGACGATATATATCCCGAATGGATGACACTTGTTAAGTCGATTTCACATCCAAATGACGATGACCACAAACGAATACGGTATAAGCAAATGCATAGAGCGGCAAAGAAAGATGTGGAACCAGCGTGGCGTTCTCAAGAAAAAATGGGCTATAATAGCCAATCCTGCGCAAGCGATGTCTTGATAAAATAAAAAATACGATGTATACATGCATGATGCATCATATTATATAATATGATTTGAAAACACAAAGGAAAGACGACATATCCCGACTTTTATCCGTAGGAAGAACATCGTGAGGATGAACTCGTACCAACTCACGAACAAAGGTTAGAAGTTATGAGACAAATAAATTCATCAAACGCACATCAAAAACTTCGTGCTGATTTGGTTGAACACCTCTCTCGTGAAGCTTAATTTAAGTTATTTTTGTGTGTGACTTGTTTAATTATAAATGAAAATTCAATTTAATTTTAATTAAGTTTATTAAAAAATTAGTTTAGTGACGGTTTGATCATTTGCTGAATGGTGATATGGCACTAATGCGAGTATAACTTATCATTACCTATTTACCTCCCATTTCTACAAATGTAAACCTAATGAAATTGGGTTTACCACTTCTTTTAAGAGAAACGGTTAAAGGTAGTTTGGCTCCAAGAAGCCAATTAAGCACAAACACAAAATAATATACTGCAAGACGTTCTATAATCTGGGCAAATTCCAGTTCACAGTTAAGAAATCAATGTGGGTTTTATGGTATGTAATGAGAACGCACACCAAGTGTTTGATATTAAACCTTCAAAGAGTTTACAATTATATACTCATATAAAAAGTTTGTTACTTTTGCAGATTTTGATCTCATTGTTCACCCTAGTATGGACACCATTTTTGTATGTTATTCTTTCGTAAACTTTGTTCCTTAATGTCCTGTGTATTTTTCTTAATGATTAAGGTGTCACATTAGTTGTCTTCATTGTTTTACTTAGTAAGTTATATGTTTGGTTGCCGAGCAGGATAACCGTCCTGAGGCAGCACTGTCATCATCGTTCTCACGTGCAGTTTACGCTCAGGTGAGTTGGATAACCATTTTTGTAATATCATGGAGAAAGATATCTAACGATATATGAAGTTGCAATATCTTGATTGGGTTGGATTGATTCTTTTTGTAGGTTGAAGAGATTGGATGGGAACATTTGGTGAGGTTGGCAGAAGATTTATCATTTGTGACGTTTCGTGTTATGTAAGATCCTTAGCCAAATGATTTATGGAATAGCTTTTTGTCTTCGCATTGTAGTGATTCATTTTGGTTTTTGGTAGTGACAAGAAGGAAAGAGTTCATGTTTTAGAGATTTTATTGGATAAATCATATCCGACTTGCCCACCATCAGTTTCGGCCGTTAGTTATCTACAAACNTTTCGTGTTATGTAAGATCCTTAGCCAAATGATTTATGGAATAGCTTTTTGTCTTCGCATTGTAGTGATTCATTTTGGTTTTTGGTAGTGACAAGAAGGAAAGAGTTCATGTTTTAGAGATTTTATTGGATAAATCATATCCGACTTGCCCACCATCAGTTTCGGCCGTTAGTTATCTACAAACCTCTTCATTCTTCTATACTCCAAACGATATCTGTTCGACGACTAATATCTTAATCCTCTCATCAGGATGTACCTTACTTATTTAGTTTGGAATGGTCGACGAATTCAAGACTTAAGGATGTTGTAAAGCAATTTAGACAGGTACATAGGACACATTGTTTTTTTTTATCCTGAACTTGAATTTGGATTTGTTCTTTGGGATAATTCCCTAAATGCTCCAGTTGCCTTTGTGCTATTTACATCCGAGACCGAAACTTTTCTGCTTCCGAAACTAGACCGGGCAACTGGGCAACTTGAACTACCCAACCATGTGTCGCCATGTGTCCGACATTATTTTACGTAAGTAGACCAGTTGCCCATTTGTTATACTGATGTAGACCAGCTGCCCTATGACTTATCACCTTGTAATCAGTAAAGTCACACTTGTCATTTACTGTTTTTAGTTGCCCAATTGTACTGGGTTGCCCGGTCTAGTTTCGGAAGCAGAAAAGTNTGAACTACCCAACCATGTGTCGCCATGTGTCCGACATTATTTTACGTAAGTAGACCAGTTGCCCATTTGTTATACTGATGTAGACCAGCTGCCCTATGACTTATCACCTTGTAATCAGTAAAGTCACACTTGTCATTTACTGTTTTTAGTTGCCCAATTGTACTGGGTTGCCCGGTCTAGTTTCGGAAGCAGAAAAGTTTCGGTCTCGGATGTAAATAGCACAAAGGCAATTGGGGTATTTAGGGAATTATCTCTTATTTTCTTTTTAATACTTATGATCTCCTGGTTGATGATGATCTACCAGCATCTAGAGAAGCTTCAACAATTTTGGTCAACAATGGAGGAAATTGACCAGTCTCTGTGGGTTTTGGATGCAGCACAGATGCATCGTGCTACATCATTCCGCCATATTAATATCGGTAACTTGTTGTAGATGCCAATAACTCCCACCTGTGCAAGTCTCTTGGTGTGACAAGTTCTCTTTGCTTGTTCTTTTTCCAGGCGATGATTGCTCTATCATATTATATATACGTGCAAACGAACCAAGATCATTACCAGAGTAGGATTGAATTATTTTGAGTAGACAGCTTTCCGTAGTTTTTATTTATAATTTGTGTGAACAGTAACATCTTCTATGTTGTGGCAGGTGTCGTTTTATGGGCTCGGGCAACAAAGTAAACTTGATAAGGGATAAATGGCAAAGGAATTGTAAGAAATGGTATTTATCCAACACTGTGTTTTGGATACTATTTATTTCATCTTGCTAGTATTTAATCCTAGTCATGACTTCTTCCTAATTGTAAAGTCACTGAAATAACTTTGACATCACTAATCTGCATGATCTGTGTCATTGTGTGCCAGTCAGCAAACCCAAAATGTGATTGCATGATGTCAACTAATCTTTTGCCTTAGCATGGTCCTGTCTTCCAAAATCAGCTTCTATTCCACAATAATTTAACTTTTTCTATTCTATAGTAAAATATATAATGTTAATCATCTGATATAGGCTGACAAAAACATCTTTCTTATTTAGAATAAACTGTGAATCTGTGTACTTGAATGGTTGGCCGGATGGGTTGATACATGTCAGAATCGGATACATTCTTGTATAGACTGAACTGGGTTGTTGGGTTGGGTCAACCCGAACCCCTTTTTTGTCCAAATTTTTGTAACTTCATATGAATAAATCGTGTCCAAATATAATTACAAAAGCTTGTGATGTTTCAGTAGAATCTTGTTTTTTTAATATATGACTAGGAAATTTTATGCATTAACAATATTCTTTGGGCGAGATTCAACCCATTTTCTTTTAAGCTAATTTTGTTTGTTTTATCATCTTGACCCATTAGAGATAATACAAAACCCGAATGACCCATTGCTAAGTAAATGCGTTATGTCATCTCTAACAGCTACCAATCAGGATGCTGTTTTTGGTCTCGCTTGCTTAACTAAGTGTGACGTGTGTTTAAGAAGCGTGTTGTGTGTTACCGTTAGTGTATGGAAATCACTGTTACAATCCTATGCCATTTAAAGATGATTGTGCTATTTAAACCAGTCACAGGGTGGCTTGAAAAATATTTGAAGTTCTTGGGAAGTTGATAATACTCGTAATAGAGTTCAGTCTTTCTATCCAGGTTTAACTTCAGATAGCTTAGTATCGTTAGCTTTATGTGATGACTATGTTTGATATAATACTTCTAAAATTAACAATCCCATATTTCTCATCATTACTAGGATCAATGAATAAAAGACCACTTCAAGATGGCCTATAGACTAGACTTTTAATCTTGAAAGAGGTTCATCAGTGATCAATTTGCTGAAAGAGAGGTCATCCAACTTTAAAAGGAGCTCACATGGTTACCCTTCATTGGCTTGACCGGTTCTATGTTTCACAAAAATATAGTTCTGTGGCATCATTAATAAGACAAACAGAAAGTTTATTTTGGACTGATAAAGTGCTCTGAATATTGATTGATGATTTAATGCTCTGATATCTTAAAAAACTTCTAATGCTGATATGTTTATATCTATTCTATATGCTATTTTAGGAGGAAAGATGAACCATTTGCCGAAAATCTAGCGAATATGTTGGAGTTTGAACTTCCAGGACCTCCGGGCGTTGAGAAAAATGAGCAGCAAGTTGAATGTGGGATCTGTTATTCACAATTCCTTCCAATAGGTAAATCAGTATTTTTTTTATTTTTATTATATTTTATTTTATTATTATTTTTTTATTATTATTATTATTATTTTTTTAATTAGCTTATGTAAGCTGACTTTGTGTTGGTATTATAGATGACGAACTTGGAACTAAAAGTGGAGGCACAACAGATTATACATGTGAAAATAGCACCTGCAGCAAGGCTTTTCATAGTATTTGCCTTGGGGATTGGTTGCGTTCCATCACAACAACACGACAGTATGTAATCACTACTCGCATATCGCATCTCAGTTCATTTGTTATTATTTGGTCAACATAATTATTGACTTGAGTTAGTTTTGTACATGGTTATAATAATGCAGGTCATTTGATGTTCTGTTTGGGAATTGTCCATATTGCTCGGAGCCGGTTGCAGTCAAAATTGGCACGAGAAAATAGATCATATATAATTCAATAAATCAAGATATATGAGGTAAGCAGTTTATTAGTACAATATAATATTTTTCTAAGAGTAACTTAGCATCTGGAAAATATTTTTCTATGGTTGCACCAATGTAAAAGTAGTTCAGGGGCATTATGGTTGTACAAGTGACTGTTACCTTTTAGTGGTTGTAAGTTGTAGTAACTTGTAAGACTGTAGTATTTAATGAGGAATGCTTATTTACCTTATTCTTTTTCAAATTAAAAAAGTTAAGAGAGCCAAAATTTGCATAAAATTATGGGAATTAGGAAAAGTAAGAGCTTTTTGACACATAAAAGAAGTATATAGTACATATATTACATTTCCTTTCACAATTGTGGCCCATACATTATTAGTGTCCTTCAAAGTGCGTACAATTACAGCAATTTTTTATATTAAAAAGACAGGAACAATCCACTTACGTTACACTCTCCTCATTAAGAATTCAATTCATGCCCTGGAAATTGTATTAAATTCCGGCCATGCATTCTGGTGGGGTTACAGGGTTCCGACTTTTGTCTGTGCAATAATCATAAACCATGTGGTTCACACGGACCCACCGGTAACGGTGGGCGGCAACAGAGTCCAGGTGTTGATAGGTGGCACCTTCCCACCAATTGGATGGGTTAGAGCTACAACTGTTGGGACCAGGCATGGTGCAGCCTTCAATGTCAAAGTCCTTGTAGTATGCGTAAAAGGGTGCTTTGTTCCAATCTATTTTTTCAAGTCCACCCCTTGTTGCCCAATCATCGGCTTCCCATAATGTTGAGTATACCCCCATTGGCTGCATTTTTGGAAATGGGATTCCTTTGGCTTCATTATTCTTGTATACCCTGATAGGCACTTCATCTACATAAAACCTGTGCGTATGCAAGAATATATTTTTTAGTTGTGCCCTACGGCTTGATTGAATTATTGGATTCTAGTCATCGTATTATTCACAACTTACACCACATGTTGATGGTTCCATAGAATGGAATAAGTATGGAACTCAGCAGCAGGGTCAAACCAGAGGTTGATCCTTTGTTCTCTATCACCTTTCCCTTGAGCATAAACATTGGTTTGAACTGAGTAAGGCTGCCCTGTTCGGTTCCCCAAGAACTCAAAATCGAGCTCGTCACGTATTTGATCAGTATCTGAGTTCATCTGCCATTAAAAACCGTGTTTATATGACATCCTTTTATTATCCGTGGTATAAATATCAAGAATCTTACATAGAAAGCAGTGACAGTGCCAGCAGAGTCTCCTGGAATAAGCTTAATTTTCATGCTCACACGTCCAAACAAGTATTTGCTTTTCGAAGCAAACCCACATCCTGTATCACAGTAAGGTCATTGAGGTAATAATTTATTACAGGGTGGTATGTAGTTATATACCTGAGTTTTGGTCAAGAAGAAGCTGGATTGCCCTTCCACCATCAAGTTGCTTGATATGGGAATCCGACCATGTTATATGAAAGTCCTGCAAGAATGTAGCTGGTTTCGCTTTCACTACATGCAAAAATGTCACGAACCCAATCAAGAAAAGAATGGAAATAATGTTGTTGTAAGATCTTGTGGATGAATATGTCATTTTGAGTATGTTTTTTGTGTGCTCGTGTTGGATATAGGAGGCTTGTATATATAATAGGCGTCGACTGAGAGTGAGTAAGGACAGTATGGGGACTGATAGTGGTATTTTACAAAATGAGAGAGGGGCCTTCTATAAATTTGGCTCACTTTTTATTCGGCTAGCCAATCAATTGTTTAAGAAAATAGTTCTTTCTTCACCCCACTTCTTTTTAACAGCAAAACTAGAAACTGACAGGTACAAATAGGAGATATTCAATCTGCACCGAGCTACAGGAGTCTCAAAAGTGAATTTTTTTGCACACGAACGATCTTAAACACATGATGGGGTAGATGTATGGGTTCATAAAGAGATAAGATGATAAAAGTTAACATATGAATGAGCAGACATCATGATATACTAACAATGCTAGTGTAAATTCTTTTCAGTTACTGGTTTACATGAGTCTGACACTTCAAATATTTTATTTCAGTCATGAATGCATTTATAATCACTGGCATTGTACCTCCGCAAAGCCGCAGCGATACAAAATATACAGTTTTTTTCCCGTAGCTTGATCTTTAAACGGTAAGCAATGATAGTTGGTATATGTCGGTTTACGGTTTACCTGTCCGGTAGTTCGAAAAATGTAAATGCATATTTAAATTTCCGTAAAATATATTATCAAATATAAATATTCATAATTATATTCATTTGAACTTAGTAAAAATCGAATGTTAGTGACAAAATTTATATCATTGTAAGTTTGTAGCATCCATATTAATAATAAAATTTAATGTGTCATTAGTGTACATTATGATGCAATTAGTGTTGTGTAGAATTTAATTATATTAATTACTAAATATAGTAAGATGTGTGAGCTTAAAAAATTAAGTCTTCTATTTATAAAAGTCCCAAATGCATTATAGATAGTTATAGATTATAGATTATAGATTAATGATTATAGAATAGATGAATCAACTCTGCTTATGAAGTACCTAATACGTATAATTGTACAACGTATCATTGTTATAGTCCTTTATCATCCTTTATCGGTATGCCTATCTCCATTTTGGTCTGTAACTTTACCTCAAAACATGATATCTTCTGGTTTTGTTTCTTCAATTGTCTATAGACCAGAAGCAACAGCTAAATGTTATAAATTGTAGACGAAGTTGAAATTTTACAGCCCAACTATATTCTATGAGATCTTAGCTCCATTCCTTTCATGTAACTGTATGATGCATTGCTTTCGTTTGATAAATGAATTCACTTTTAGGTGCAGAAATTTCATGGTTTTTGTACTAAACCTAATCGACTTGCTTGTTTATTTATTGTTCTACTAAATCCAAATTTCATTGCTTTTTGTATGAAATAATATCATGGATGTGATTTGATTTTGTTAGCTGTTAACATGATGATAGAGTTAATAGTTAGAGAAGCCCCCACCAGCTATTAACATGATGATTATGTTTTTTTGGGATTACCTTCTCCTTTTTAGAACGTTTGATATAACTGTTATAGGGGTGTTTGGGTAAACTTTTTAAAGTTTCTTGCACAACTAATATGCATGTTTCAGTATCTAGATGGGGCCAAACAACATATTTTTATCAACTTATAAGTTGTTGGAGTAAGCTGGTTTATTACTTTATAAAAGGTAAGACATGCTGAGGCATCATCGTTAACCCACATGAGAATGCTAATAAATAAGCATCGTATAGCCTTTGCTTCAATTCAATAGCTCCTAAAAATGTTCACGCTTGCTGCAGTATGTTTGTTTGCTACATTCACTTTCTTTTCTATGTTGCCATTTACATTAATTATTTTCTGTCGCAGCTACCCTGTTTATTACATTGGCTGAGAAGGAGAAGTGGTATCTACTATCTAGCCAAAGGGGTAATAATCTCTTGAGTCATTATATTTTGCGTAAATGATAAGCTTTGTCATTGTACTACTTTTTCGTTCATTTAGGTTATTGTACCTCTTATTATGATTTTATTAGTCACTAAACTTTTCAAAAGGAATGCATTTAAGTCACTATACTTTCTTAACTGTTTACCTAAATCATCATATTGTGCCCACCGTTCTTCACCTATTGGAGAAATCATCATATTATGACAGTTTAGCTTAAAAATCCAGTTGCTCATGAACTGAATAGCCAATTATGAAGTACAGTGATATTCTTTCTCTTAAAAAGAAAAAAAAAGTATTATATTGATATAATGGTAATATTTTTGCAAATAGGATGGTCTAGAAAATCATAAACCCTCTTGGCAAATTATAAATGAATGTGACATTTTCATGTAAACCAATAAAGTGGTACATGTCTATTAAGTCTTCAAAAGAGTGGAGAGTATGCTTTCATTTTCTGTGGGGCTATGTGAGACCAATAATTATGAGACAAATCCAAAATCCATTTCAATCGACACAATTACAATAATTATGAGACAAATCCAAAAAAACCATTTCAATCAACACAATTAGCTTTACCTTTAGTAAAAGCCTTTTAAGATTCTATCAACCATTATAGCATAGTAAGAGTATTACTTTTGGCATATAAGTATCCTTTATATAGGTAAGTGTTTTTAATTTCTGATTAGAGTCTAAGAAGAATTGACTGAATGCAGAACAAATTGCAGAACTGATTGAACGTATAAGTTGTATATGAATGATCATGAATTAAATCCTCTTTAGAGAAACCACGAGATTTTAGATTTATATCCAAATCAAGGATCGGATGAACCATAAGTATGACATTGTAGTGAGGAATTAAGCTTAACGAGATGGTTGAAATGTATGAAGGGTGCATAATGTATACCAACACTGATACAATAGGAGTATATTCTTTCGTATCCTTGGTGTTTGTTAATCTCGGAGGCTTGTTATGGATAACCGTTTATGTTATAAACTTACGCGTGACGTTGACTAGCTAAAATCTGTCTCATTCATTTCAATTCAAAGCGTGAATTAATTAGGTAAAGCTTCAAGCGTTTACAATGTATGTGTGTTCCAGAAGATAAACCAAATGCATTCACTATTATGGTTAGTTAATGTATTTTAAAGAAGGCTTCCAATATTGTTGCCTGTCAATTGAACACAAGACCCGACCCCTACCTAGGCAAGCATTTGCTTTACCTCGGACAAGTTTCATGCTACTTGTCGACTAACAGTTAAAGGGATTGTACTTGGTCAACCAACAGCAAAGATACTTCTATGCTTGTAAAATAAATGCACTTGTACTGCAAAGTCGATATTAAAAAAATAAATCACATTCGTAGCTGGCAATTCCATAAGAGGAACGAGTGATTTGATTCTTCAGTTGCGGTTGAGAAAATATAAGACGTCTTACCAAACAATTGTTCCAATAAAAACAACGATCAAACCTTTGACATCAATGTAACAAACCGCGAACTCTGCTATGCTAATTAGCAATTTAAATATTGCTAGGTGAAACCAAAAAACTTAGGAAATTACATCTATCAACCTACATTGTAAACTAGAACCAAGCACCTGAAGAGAAACGATTTTTAACATAAGAACAGCAAGGCAATTAACCTGATCTTTGGACCTAAAACATGAAATGTTTGGCCTTGATTTGTCGACAAATCAGGTTCGGTTTCTGTCAGAAAGAGTGAGGACCCCAAACACGTCCAGGTAACTCAATTTAAATAGAGTACAGCTTACAACTTGATGTACCCAAAAGATTTAATGAGTCTATTGCTTGTGTCTGAAACCAATTCAGACTCTGTCGACCTGTCGTTCGCCATGGATCACATCTTCCACTAAATTATCCGCTATCGCTTGTGAGACCTACAGAATATCACAATAATTTTACACTCAAAAGATCCTTTCTCTCCATTCTAATGGGAAGTTCTTCCTCAGAATGAAGAGATTCTCCGAGTGTTAACTGTTAAGTGTTGTGATGATCCCTTGATGCTACCAGCGACAACAAATAATTTAGGAGAAAACCTGATCCAAAAATCTCCCCCCTAAATATAGTCTACTAACCACATAGCATAACTGTCAAAGGTGTGATATAGCATAATATTTAAAGGTGTTCAGATCACACACACTACAGTCAATAAACAATTTATTCTTTAAGACCAGTCTCGGTAATGCTGTTTATCATCAATTTTGATTTTAAGGCCTTCAGTTAAGACTTAAGTGCCAAACCTAGACGAGCAGCTATTTCAAGCAAGAATACTTCACCATGAGTAATCAAACTCACCTAACAACATAGATATATACAACAACCAGAGAGATCAATAACAGTTGACATCCAAAGTAAGATAATCTGTTGGAGCTCTGCTGAAAGACAGAACATCTATCGGAGCAGATACAATCTGTAACCATCGATCAGCCTGTGATAAAAAACGTTTCCTGTCTAGTCATGCTTATACTAATTGATAACGTATTGCTGGCGGTAACCATTACTTTCACACCATCCTATGGTGGAACAACGCAGGCTAACCCCTGCTACTCTACATCTACCAGATTAAACTTATATATCTGTACTTCCTCATAATCTTGATTGCTAGATTGGAGCATTACCTTCCCACTAACTTGGAATCCAACTCAAAGCAAGTCCCTGAAAAAGTGGTTCCTGTGGTTCCTGTCCTTGAAGATTCAGAAGAAGCACAATGCATTTGATGATACGTCCGTGTTAATAAACAGTTGCTGTACCGCTTCCTTTGATTTCCACTATGATAGTTGCTGTACCGCTTTCTTTAATTTCCACTATAAGATTTCTCAGAAGATACCATGCTTCAAAAACACAGTTGTAGGCCAAGAGTGTTCACAGATCCTCGTCTTCCTATTAACATAACGCCAAGCTTGTTTACTGTTTCTTCTACCACAGTTACTCTTAACTTGCAAGTGCTAGTATAAAGATCATATGATGGTCTACTAACACTCAGTTGTGGCTTGTGGGGTTCTTTGAGTCCAGTCTAGGTATTTAGTAATTTGAAATCCAGGTTAACAGAATCCTTTTTCTTTTTACGAAGAAAAAAGAAAGGTAACTTTGCTATCAGCTAAAGATAAGCAAAATTATCACTTGATTGCAATTTGTAAACCAGCTATTGTATTTGAAAGAATGTATTGCTGTGCACACGAGAAACTAGTAGCTTGGATATGAAACAAATAATGACAGCAGAAAGAATGGAAGTTGAAAAATACCCTAAAAGATCAACATTTTAAAAGAAGATCAACACTGTTCAAGACCAATGGGCTACAACTCTACATCGCACCGAATGTGCTTCCAGACTTTACTAAAGACGACCGACAATGGAAAAGCCCGTCTAGTCTTAATGATACTAATCGTTAAACAATAGCTCCTATTCACCCATCCCTATATATCATTGACTTGCTATACATGGTGCTATCCAAGGCAATACTAACTGATGGTACTGGATGAGCCTTTGATTCCTAAAGCAAATTATCCTCATGCCTAAATTCGTATGGCTAGTGTTTGGATGAGGAGTATCATGATATACTAGACTACTGTCCTAATTGCTACAATGAACACACAGCAGTAGCCCACATAGCATCCACAGCATATGCCATTTACAAATCCTTGCATAATATCAAAACTGCAGTCTCAATACTTTGTCTTCTAATTACCATTTCATAAAGCATTATGTCCGGTCTATAGATTCATTTGTTAAGTGATACAAAATTTTGCGTTATAAGTTTTAACATTCTCAGTTCTCCAAACACAGAATTGCTATTTTAAACCACAATAACAAGACATCTTATTATGACCAACTCAACTTCAAACATCATATAGTATATAACTAGCTATACAAAAAGAACAGTTAACCTAACAAACAAAGAAATATCTGGATCAGTGTAATATATAATAGCCTTATTCTCACAAATATATTTCTTATAACCTGTGGTTTTAGATACACAAAGGATCACTGTATTCAAACATGTTCGCGTCCACTTCTAACTACTCTGTTATTGATTTAAGCACCATTCCATGAAAGGGCCACTGCAAAGATACCAATGAGCACACAATGAGTAGATGCTAATTAAGAAACATCATATGCAGTAAAAACAATAGATACAAGGTATACCCTGTATAACTCTGCATATTAGCCGGTATCTCGTCCTTTGTTGCGCCAATTGAAATTAGTGCTGAGACCATTGTATACTCTTGATATCAATCCCTTCTTTCACCATTTCATAAAGCGGGCTCATTTCCCTCAACTTCTCAACTTGATTAACAGTCAACTCAACTGCTTTATCAATCTCTTCCTCAGTAGTAAACCTCCCAATCCCAAACCTAATCGACGTATGAGCCATATCTTCATCCACACCCAAAGCCCTCAACACATAAGACGGCTCCAAACTAGCACTAGTACAAGCACTCCCACTCGACACCGCCACTTCCTTCAACCCCATCAACAAACTCTCCCCTTCAACATACGCAAACGACAAGTTCAAATTCCCCGCATAACGTCTCTCAACACTCCCATTCACCACAACACCATCCAACCTCTCCCTTATACCATTCAACAACCTATCTTTCAACCCCATAATCCTATTCTCATCATACACCATTTCCTTCATCGCAATCTCACACGCGGCCCCCATTCCAACAACCAAAGGCGTCGGAACAGTCCCACTCCTAATCCCCCTCTCCTGTCCACCACCATTCATTTGCGGCTCAACTCTAATCCTAGGCCTTCTCCTCATATACAAAGCACCAACACCTTTAGGACCATAAACTTTATGACCACTTAACGACATTAAACTAACATTCCACTTATTAACATCTATAGGAATCTTCCCTAACGCCTGCGCAGCATCCGTATGAAACGGAACATTAAACTCCCTACAAATTTCACCTATTTCCTCCATAGGTTGAATCACACCAATCTCGTTATTAACCGCCATAACCGAAACAAGGCCAGTATCAGTCCTAATAGCATTTCTAAGCTCATCTAAGTCCACTAACCCATCAGGCTTAACCCTAAGATACGTAACATCAAACCCATGTTGCTGTAAATACCGACAAGAATCTAGTACACATTTATGTTCTGTCTGTGTCGTAACAACATGTTTCTTTTTTTCTTTATAAAAATGCATGACACCTTTAACAGATATATTATTACACTCAGTTGCACCAGAAGTGAAAACTACTTCTTTAGGAGACGCGTGGATGAGACTCGCGACCTGGGCGCGTGCATGTTCGACAGCGTGGTCAGATTCCCATCCGTACAAATGTGTACGTGAGTGTGGGTTACCGTACTGTGAAGTAAAGTACGGAAGCATGGCGTCAAGTACACGTGGGTCAACTGGAGAGGTTGCTTGCATATCAAGGTAGAGTGGTCTGCCTGATATTTTAACACCTTTCATGGAGATGGGGGTGGTTTCATCATATGGGTGTTCTGTTGGAGAGATGGCGGCTGCGGCGGCTGTAGAAAGACGGCGGGTGTGGGAGAGGAGTGAGTGGCGGCGGATGGCGGCTGACAGGATCTTGGAAGACATTTTTGTTTGTTGTCGTGTCGTAGGTTTGGTTCTGTTGTGATATAAGGAATGAGGATGATGACTGTCACCGCCTCCAGATGTTGCACGTGGCGTGTTTAGAGCCGTTTCTTCGATGGGGAATAAAGAAACCTTCATTATACATGATATACAATTTGGACCTCCCAGATATAGATTTGACAACCAAAATCTAGACTATCAAATTGTTTATGTATAAAAGCATTTTTGTTTGTACACGGCAAGTTTCAAGATAAACAAGTATTACTCCTTTCGTACACAACAACAACGAACCCAATCCTGCCGGGCGAGGTATGGGGAAAGTAAAATATATACAGATCTTACCCCTACCTCAGAATAAACTCGAGAGTAAGAAAACTGCTTCCAAGAAGTATTACTCTTTTCGTCTCAAACAATATGTCTACTTTCAACTTACAAATAGGTTACACTATGCATCAATAACATTTCATGTTGACTTTTGAAAATCATTTCGAGTGGAAGTTTTGAAAAGAAACACTTATTTTAAAATAAAGAGAACATGTAACATATGTACAAGTGTCTACAACATGAAATAATGTATACACTCGAAAGTTCATGTGTAAAAATACAAGATATGTTTGGGTAAGAACTAAGAAAGCTCATATAAGAGTTAAAATTGCAAAAAGGCTGGTAAATATTGTTTGAAGAAAACAATATCTAGTATTACTTAGTATGAGGGTGAATTTTGTAATTTACACACATGTACAATGCCTCTAACAAACTACCTTCTGAAAATCGGATCAGAGTGAGAGTGTCCACGAGAGTGTAAGATTGTGATGTCACGTTAAATGGTAAATATAAAGAAGATTGAAAAATTTTACTTCTTGTCACACGCATATTCAACATCACTGTGAATCAAAGGTTGTAGACATTGTTAGAATCCAATCTGAAGCCATCAAGTATTGGTATCTCATTTCCTATTTTCTTTCTGCTATTCGAGTCTTGACATGCTCATGCATTTTTTTTTTTTTTTTTTTCATTCCAAACGCGCTGGTGTCATTGTCTTTTTGCTAAGTTTTCTCGTCTAATCATATTACTATAAATCTAATTCGGATAGCATTACAATAAATTGCTCTTAAATCACAATAATGGAAGGATCAGGCCGCATAGTTTTAGACTAAGATTAGAATTTTTGAGAAAATTATTCTGCAGAAGAAGTCGATTTTAGATGATTATATATGTGGTATAGACTTGGAATTTTCTCATACATTTTAGATTTATATTAGCTTATGCATGATTATTCTTCACCCTCAAAGTAAGATTAGTCATCAGATTCCTTTTATATGCAGACTTTGATACAGTTTTCTGTTTGATGTAGTATACATTCAGAACTCAGAAGTGTAACAGATTGGAGGCGAGTAAATAGAAAAAGGTGGTTGGTTATGTTCGGTTAAGGCTTGCTTCAAGGCTAAATTATGTTCAGGCAGTCACCACGTAGGAACGGACGTAACAAAGGTTTTAAGATAAAACACGCTCTCCAAATATCTGTGTTACTTGGTGTGAGCATATGGCTACTTTACCTAGTCTATCATTCCAATGATAAGAAAGCAATATCAGTTGAAACAAACGTCAACGAGAAGCCAAGGAATGACAGTTCCAAGGACATGTTCAAGTTGGGGAGAAAAGATCTTCGTCCAAAAGTTATGGAAACGACTATTAAAGATAGTAAGGAAGCAGTAGAGCATCACGTAGATGAACAAGGTAATGGAAATGAAAATGAAAAGCTAGCTCATGATCATGAGAGTGAAGAACATGAGGAAACTGGGGACAACAAACATGGAGATGGTCGAGAAGACAGTGAAGACAATGAGGATGGGATAGGAAAGATCACAAAAACAGAGCATAAACAGACCGAGAAAGAACATGACGTCAAGGAATATGACCAAAGTGGTGTTATCAGTGACAATATTCAAACTGGACATATAGGTGAGCAAAAAGAAGATGGTGGCAGTAAGAAAGAGGCAACCAAAGAAGCGAACAACGGAAATGAAATGGAAAACAAGAAAGAAAGCTTAATTACTAGGGGCAAAGAGAGCAAAAACAAAGATCAGGGCAAACAAAAGGAGGTGAAAGAACTGCATAAACAAAATGAAGAGATAAAAGTAAAGGTGAATGAAAACAAAAGCAACAAGCAAAAGAAAGCAGTAGTTATGGACAAAATTGAGAGAAAAGATAAATCGAAGAAGGAAAATGGTAACAAAATGAGTTCAAACCCGGAAGAACCTTTAAGTCCATCAACAGATCATCATCAAAGAGTTGCAGAGGAAGTTGAGAATGAGATTGGGAAAGATGATACAAGTAGCAGCAACGTACCAAGTGTGGATGAGAGTCAGTTAAGTTCAAGCCAAAGTCATAATGATGCAGGTACAAATGCAGCAACCAATTCTGAGAAAGAGAGACAAGGTGATGAGAACCTAAACAACGAAATTGAGACACTGACAGTTTCAAAGAAGCAAACTGTACAACAAATAAACACTACTCCAGTTTCATATTTGACGCCTTCTGTTGACCATGATACTGCAGTATCAGTTAATGGAAACTTAACAGATTCGAGCAAATCTAATAGGAATGAGAAGAATGATGAGGGTGGTATTGATTCAGGAGCACAGGACATGGAACAAGTACCCAACGAGAATAAGGATGATGCGTCGGTGCTAGAAGACGAGAAAGATGCTGTTACAGATCTGGGAACATTGCCGGATAATGGAACAGGTGGACACATCACCAGTGAAGATTCAGATACAGAGTAGACCATTTTTATTTTATTTGATTATTATTATTATTATTATTATTATTTTTAATTTAATTTTTTTGTGTTTCTCAAATGGAACACCTAGTGCAATGAGTAATTCTATTTTTTTTTCCTCTCAAAAATGATAATCACTTCAAATATACCTTAAACATTTAATCATTTATGTTTCACAAGCTGTTAATGATGCTAAGCAAAGATATCAGGCGAATCGGGAATAGGAGTGGGGTTATCCCCTAAGGAGAGGCTCGCGGTTGGTATCTCTGCCCGAGGATGCGACACTAACTCGAGCCAACAACTAACATCTAACAACTAACCCGCCGTTCAANGATGCTGATTGCAAATCATTTTTTTTCTTCTTCTAACATCTCCCATATTTCTATACTCGTCTGAACTTCTTTTATGGTAGAGATAACATACGGGAACCGATTCTTCATTTTTGTTTTCATTATCTAAGTTTTAATGTTAGTATGACAATTTTATGTCATTCACTTGCCTAATTTTACATACAACTATTGTCAACTACAGTATAACATGAACTTTCTTATTTTCAAAAACAATAACTATCAACCAAAACCGAAGAACAGAATTCATTTACGGTAGAGAAACTTAACCAATAAAAATTGTCAAAAAATCGTTTCCACCAATATATGCAGTTTCGAACAAAATATCAAGATAGTATTTTATTCCGTATAAGTCATAATTAGATTTTAATCAGCAACTCGTTCTTCCAAGATCTAGTCATCTAACATGTGTAACATTTTTGCAACAAGAATGGTCAATTTAGGACGATTAAAAAGTTAATCACTCATATATGAACGAGTTATCAATGCTGAACCAATTTGTATTCACAAACTCTTATTTGCCTGTGACAAGCAGAGTAAATAAACAATCCTTTGCAATGATGCAAATACAAGTAACAACATCGATGCAGTCTGAATAATAACATTTAACCAAATAAAAAAGACGCACGAAGACAATTATTCTGAATGCCCTCAACAAGGTCAATCAGGACCTTCAATGGTGTTCCTTCACTTCAAAGAGGCCATCAGGTCCTGAAAAAGGAGAAGGCAATATTCATGAAGTTTAATTATATTACATAACCAACACAAAGGATAAACCATTTAATGGATCACATTACTTAACAAAAATCTTGTGTGGTAGTGTTTAGTTCCATAGTTACGTACTAAAAGAGATGCAAATGATAAATTACGATGGCATGAGGATATCATTTGTGTCTCTGTTGAGAACATAATGATAGATAATGCTTAGGTCCAAATGTCTAACAACAACACTACCAGCTTTCCCATGTGAGATTCTAATCCCAATATGTTTCAAGATCGCTATCACATATTCTTATCACTAAATCCACAATCCAACAACCAATGCAAGAAATAGACTATATGGAATTTGAAACTTAGAGGTCTACTAAGAGAGATGAAGGGAAGTACATTCCTAGATATGAATGCAATGGAGTTAAAGTTCCATCCAGTAGATACATAACTCTATCACAGTTCTTGATTTATGTCAAACTGTAACCTGATTATACCACATCACATAATTAGTCGTCAACTGCTTAACTACTTATGTTATAGTAAAGACTATAGACCATGGAGAAAGGATGCCAATGAGTTACTACTTACTAGATGCTATAAGTATAACTAGCTTCAGACCATTTTTTTAATCCGATTAACAGTCATCATAAACAAAAAGAGCAGCACGCTAGGAGCTAAGAATTGGATCATACTACTAGGACGCCCCTACATACGCCAATGAACCAATTTTTCATGTCAGCCAAAATCAATACGACTTCTTATGCTTTGATTATCAGCAATTACAAATCGGCTCAAATGCTCAATACATACAGATTTGGTGATTTCAATTCATTTCTTTATATTAAAGCATACAAGTGAACACCAAGATACATGCCTCTAAAACCCAAGCTACTTATAACACGAGATTCACAGTAAACAACTTGATTTAAAAAAACGACATTACTATAAGAAATGAAAACACAATGTACCACAACAGAACATCATATATCAAGAAACGGGTAACGAAAAGCTTACCCCATGGGAACTCCTTGTTGCGAATGTGCAAATATGGATACGCCTGCAAACATAGAGCAATGGGTTATCAATAACTACAAATTATTCATCGCACGGATATGAATATAAAACCGAAAGCTTACAGGGGGTTCTTCGAAATGAGGATGGCCCTTTGATAAGTTAACAAAAGCGAGAACCGAACACGCAACGATTCCTAGATATGTAATCTTCTCCCATTTCGAAGCCTCACCTGTTTCAACAACAAATGTAACAAACTGAAATAGCTAATATATGATAAATAAATAAAGAAATGAAATGAAGGAAGGATCGGTACGAGCTTCTTCTTCAACGGATGCACCGGATGAAAATGACCTTGTTGGTGTTTGATTTAGGCGTGGGCGGAGAGCTGTTCGAAGGGTAGATCTTACAATCGCTGATGACATCTTTTTGTGTGTGTGTTTTCAGGCAGCAGCAGATGGAATTTTTCCGATGACTTGAAATGATAGGTTCTCAATAGGCCGGCCCAATAAGGATTTTAGTTTGGACTTGACAAGGTCGAGGACTCATTGATTATTCAAAACTGTTGATATTATTTTACGGATTAATTTCATATATCAACTTAGGGGTGAGCAAATGAACCGAGTTATGGCGGCTGCTGCGGCTGTGGAAAGACGGCGGGTGTGGGAGAGGAGTGAGTGGCGGCGGATGGCGGCTGACAGGATCTTATTGGAAGACATTTTTGTTTGTTATCGTGTCGTAGGTTCGGTTCTGTTGTGATATAAGGAATGAGGATGATGACTGTCACCGCCTCCAGATGTTGCACGTGGCGTGTTTAGAGCCGTTTCTTCGTTTGGGAATAAAGAAACCTTGATTATACATGATGTACAATTTGGACCTCCCAGATATAGATTTGACAAACAAAATGTAGACTATCAAAATGTTTATGTTTACAAACTTTTGATTTTTCAGCTGGAAAATCATTTGTATAAAAGCATTTTTATTTGTACACAGCAAGTTACAAGATAAACAAGTATTACTGCTTTCGTCCCAAACTATATGGGAAATGATTTGCACACTCCCATAATTAATTGGCACACTCAAATTTAGAGTGTCTTGACATTTATATCCTTCATCACTTTTACTCTACTTTCAACTTACGAGTAGGTTAGTAACACTACAACAATAATCACTTTTGGCCACAATGACCTTTTAGCGACGACAGCTGTAAGTCGCTAAAAGTCACAAAACGACAAAAAATCAATGTTTGACTTGGCTTTGAACGAAATTTTTTGGTATAGGTTTGAGTAAAGGACTCACATTTTTAGCGACTACACGTGTAATCACTAAAAGTATATATTAATTAATTAATTAACTAATCTATATGTATCAAACATTCTAACTTGACATGTTTTTTTTTTTTTTTTTTTTTTGAACGGCGGGTTAGATGTTAGTTGTTAGTTGTTGGCTCGAGTTAGTGTCGCATCCTCGGGCAGAGATACCAACCGCGAGCCTCTCCTTAGGGGATAACCCCACTCCTATTCCCGATTCGCCTGATATCATTAGAGCTTGTGGTTCCCAAGTGAGGACTTCCCGGTCGGTCACCCAAACCGGTACTACTCTCACTTGGGCTCGCTTAACTACTTAAGCCTTTACCACTAGACCACAAGACCACTTAAGCCTTTACCACTAGACCACAAGCCCCATGATAACTTGACACGTTTTATAACTTTGTGCAGTGTAATAAATTTTTTTTTTCTTTTTGGCATATATCATACTTTTGAATTTCATCATCTTGGTATATCATGGACCAATTGTGTGTATCATTTTTACCATTTTATCTCTAACCCGATTATTTTGATTGTGTAAATGGTAGGGCCGGGGTATAATTAATGATCAAGTAGTACACACAATTGATTTATGATACACTAAAATGACAAATTCAAAAGGATGAAATAATGTATACAATCGAAGTTCATGTGTAAAAATGTAAGATATTTTTTTATTTTATTTTATTTTATTTTTTTGAGTAAAAGGGATTCACCCTAAAATAAAATGTAAGTTATGTTTGGGTAAGAAAGCTCATATAAGAGTTAGGATTAATTTCATATATCACCTTACTTTCATGATTAATTTCATATATACCCAAAGTGCAAGTATTGAATGCATAATGTACAATGTTTTTTAATGCATGTTTGAGTATATATGAAATTTCCAACTAAAAGGAGTGGAGATATAAAATTGCCCCGAGTTAGGATTGATGGGAGATATGAAATTGCCCAAGAGTTAGACTTGTAAAAAGGCTGGTATAAATATTGTTTGAACAAAACATCTAGTATTAGTATGAGGGTGAATTTTGTAATTTACCCACACAATGCCTCTAACAAACTAGCTTCTGAAAATCGGATCAGAGTGAGAGTGTCTATGAGAGTGTAAGATTTTGATGTCACGTTAAATGGTAAATATAAAGAAGATTGAAAAATTTACTTCTTGTCACACGCATATTCAACATCACTGTGAATCAAAGGTTGTAGACATTGTTAGAATCCAATCTGAAGCCATCAAGTATTGGTATCTCATTTCCTATTTTCTTTCTGCTATTCGAGTCTTGACCTGCTCATGTATCTTTTTCATTCAAAACGCGTTGGTGTCATTGTCTTTTTGCTAAGTTTTCTCGTCTAATCATATTACTATAAATCTAATTCGGATAGCATTACAATAAATTGACCTTAAATCACAATAATTGATTAGGCTGCATAGTTTTCGACTAAGATTAGAATTTTTGAGAAAATTATTCTGCAGAAGAAGTCGATTTTAGATCATTATAGATGTGGTATAGACATGGAATTTTCTCAATACATTTTAGATTTATATTAGCTTATGCATGATTATTCTTCGCTCTCAAAGTAAGATTAGTGATCAGATTCCTTTTATATGCAGACTCTGATACTTTCTTCTGTTTGATGTATACATTCAGAACTCAGAAGTGTAGCAGATTGGAGGCGTGTAAATAGAAAAAGGTGGTTGGTTATGTTCGGTTAAGGCTTGCTTCAAGGCTAAATTATGTTCAGGCAGTCGCCACGTAGGAACGGACGTAACAAAGGTTTAAAGATAAAACATGCTCTCCTGATATCCGTGTTACTTGGTGTGAGCATATGGCTACTTTACCAATTCCATCATTCCAATGATAAGAAAACAATATTAGTTGAAATAAACGTCAATGAGAAGCCAAGGAATGACAGTTCCAAGGACATGTTCAAGTTGGGGAGAAAAGATCTTCGTCCAAAAGTTATGGAAACGACTATTAAAGATAGTAAGGAAGCAGTAGAGCATCACGTAGGTGAACAAGGTAATGGAAATGAAGATGAAAAGCTAGCTCGTGATCACGAGAGTGAAGAACATGAGGAAACTGGGGACAACAAATATGGAGATGGTCGAGAAGACAGTGAAGACAATGAGGATGGGATAGGAAAGATCACAAAAACAGAGCATAAACAGACCGAGAAAGAACATGACGTCAAGGAACATGACGAAAGTGGTTTTATCAGTGACAATATTCAAACTGGACATGAAGGTGAGCAAAAAGAAGATGGTGGCAGTAAGAAAGAGGCAACCAAAGGAGGGAATAAGGGAAATGAAATGGAAAACAAGAAAGAAAGCTTAATTACCAGGGACAAAGAGAGCAAAAACAAAGATCAGGGCAAACAAAAGGAGGTGAAAGAACTGCATAAACAAAATGAAGAGATAAAAGTAAAGGTGAATGAAAACAAAAGCAACAAGCAAAAGAAAGCGGTAGTTATGGACAAAATTGAGAGAAAAGATAAATCGAAGAAGGAAAATGGTAACAAAATGAGTTCAAAGCCGGAAGAACCTTTAAGTCCATCAACAGATCATCATCAAAGAGTTGCAGAGGAGGTTGAGAATGAGATTGGGAAAGATGATACAAGTAACAGCAACGTACCAAGTGTGGATGAGAGTCAGTTAGGTTCAAGCCAAAGTCATAATGATGCAGGTACAAATGCAGCAACCAATTCTGAGAAAGAGAGACAAGGTGATGAGAACCTAAACAACGAAATTGAGACACTGACAGTTTCAAAGAAGCAAACTGTACAACAAATAAACACTACTCCAGTTTCATATTTGACGCCTTCTGTTGACCATGATACTGCAGTATCAGTTAATGGAAACTTAACAGATTCGAGCAAATCTAATAGGAATGAGAAGAATGATGAGGGTGGTATTGATTCAGGAGCACAGGACATGGAACAAGTACCCAACGAGAATAAGGATGATGCGTCGGTGCTAGAAGACGAGAAAGATGCTGTTACAGATCTGGGAACATTGCCGGATAATGGAACAGGTGGACACATCACCAGTGAAGATTCAGATACAGAGTAGACCATTTTTATTTTATTTGATTATTATTATTATTATTATTATTATTTTTAATTTAATTTTTTTGTGTTTCTCAAATGGAACACCTAGTGCAATGAGTAATTCTATTTTTTTTTCCTCTCAAAAATGATAATCACTTCAAATATACCTTAAACATTTAATCATTTATGTTTCACAAGCTGTTAATGATGCTAAGCAAAGATATCAGGCGAATCGGGAATAGGAGTGGGGTTATCCCCTAAGGAGAGGCTCGCGGTTGGTATCTCTGCCCGAGGATGCGACACTAACTCGAGCCAACAACTAACATCTAACAACTAANCGCTGCAAATATACCTTAAACATTTGATCATTATGTTTCACAAGCTGCTAATGATGCTAAGCAAAGGTCTTAAAAGAATTACCAGACAGTACTCAAGCTAACTGCTGTACTGAGACATTGAGTGAATAACATACCACTTCTAACATGTTCTTCAATCTCAAACCGCTGAAGCTTCAACTGTTACAGAGTACTTGACAAAAACTGTAAATTACAATCCATGAAATCGACTACTTCACAAAACTTCTTTTGAACAAGTGCGTGAGCATGAAGAACCAAAAATTGCCATTTTTTGTTTTTATATATGTTATTCATTAAACTTGTAGTGTTTCTTATCCTCATTGTGTTTACAATTTACAGTAATATTCTGTATCAACTTCAAAAAAGATACCCATCATTAGAACTCAGGAATAATGTACGATGCTGATTGCAAATCATTTTTTTCTTCTTCTAACATCTCCATATTTCTATACTCGTATGAACTTCTTTTATGGTAGAGATAACATACGGGAACCGATTCTTCATTTTTGTTTTCATTATCTAAGTTTTAATGTTAGTATGACAATTTTATGTCATTCACTTGCCTAATTTTACATACAACTATCGTCAACTACAGTATAACATGAACTTTCTTATTTTCAAAAACAATAACTATCAACCAAAACCGAAGAACAGAATTCATTTACGGTAGAGAAACTTAAGCAATAAAAATTGTCAAAAAATCGTTTCCACCAATATATGCAGTTTCGAACAAAATATCAAGATAGTATTTTATTCCGTACAAGTCATAATTAGATTTTAATCAGCAACTCGTTCTTCCAAGATCTAGTCATCTAACATGTGTAACATTTTTGCAACAAGAATGGTCAATTTAAGACGATTAAAAGTTAATCACTCATATATGAACGAGTTATCAATGTTGAACCAATTTGTATTCACAAACTCTTATTTGCCTGTGACAAGCAGAGTAAATAAACAATCCTTTGCAATGATGCAAATACAAGTAACAACCTCGATGCAGTCTGAATAATAACATTTAACCAAATAAAAAAGACGCACGAAGACAATTATTCTGAATGCCCTCAACAAGGTCAATCAGGACCTTCAATGGTGTTCCTTCACTTCAAAGAGGCCATCAGGTCCTGAAAAAGGAGAAGGCCAATATTCATGAAGTTTAATTATATTACATAACCAACACAAAGCATAAACCATTTTATGGATCACATAACTTAACAGGGGCCATCAATACACACATCACAATAGGGGTGAACATCGGTCCCGGACCGAGGACCGAATTAGCCAAAAAGCCAAGACCGAGGACCGGACCAAATGTTGTCGGTCCGGTCCGGTCTCGGTCGGTCCGGTCCAACAAGGCCAAATAATCGGTTTGTGGTCCGGACCGACCGGACCAAGGACCGAATTAGCCAAAAAGCCAAGACCGAGGACCGGACCGAATGTGGTCGGTCCGGTCTCTGTCGGTCCGGTCTGTTCGGGTCGTTTGCTCAGCCCTACATCACAATGTAAAACATTAGAATGAATAATAAGCAACAAAAATCTTGTGTGGTAGTGTTTAGTTCCATGGTTACGTACTAAATGAGATGCAAATGATAAATTACGTACTCTGTTAAAAACATAATGATAGATAATGCTTAGGTCCAAATGTGTAACAACAACACTACCAGCTTTCCCATGTGAGATTCTAATCCAATATGTTTCAAGATCTCTATCACATATTCGTAGCACTAAATCCACAATCCAACAACCAATGCAAGAAACAGACTATATGGAATCTGAAACCTAGAGGTCTACTAAGAGAGATGAAGGGAAGTACATTCCTAGATATGAATGCAATGGAGTTAATGTTCCATCCAGTAGATACATAACTCTATCACAGTTCTTGATTTATGTCAAACTGTAACCTGATTATACCACATCACATAATTAGTCGTCAACTGCTTAACTACTTATGTTATAGTAAAGACTATAGACCATGGAGAAAGGATGCCAATGAGTTACTACGTACTACTTACTAGATGCTATAAGTATAACTAGCTTCAGACCATTTCTTAATCCGATTAACAGTCATCATAAACAAAAAGAGCAGCACGCTATGAGCTAAGAATTGGATCATACTACTAGGATGCCCCTACATATGCCAATGAACCAATTTTTCATGCCAGCCAAAATCAATACTACTTCTTATGCTTTGATTCTCAGCAATTACAAATCGGCTCAAATGCTCAATACATACAGATTTGGTGATTTCAATTCATTTCTTTGAATTAAAGCATACAAGTGAACACCAAGATACATGCTAAAATGCTCAACTACACACCAACACCAATTCAAAAACCTATCCCTCAAGACGCATCTTAGCTATTAAAGGTTCACGTATATTATCCACATGTCTCTAAAACCCAAGCTACTTACAACACATTGTATACCACAACAGAACATGATATATCAAGAAACGGGTAACGAAAAGATTACCCCATGGGAACTCCTTGTTGCGAATGTGCAAATATGGATACGCCTGCAAACATAGAGCAATGGGTTATCAATTACTACAAATCATTCATCGTACGGATATGAATATAAAACCGAAAGCTTACTGGGGGTTCTTCGAAATGAGGATGACCCTTTGATAAGTTAACAAAGGCGAGAACCGAACACGCAACGATTCCAACGTATGTAATCTTCTCCCATTTCGAAGCCTCACCTGTTTAAATAGCTAATATATGATAAATAAATAAAGAAATGAAATGAAATGAAATGAAGGAAGGATCGTACGAGCTTCTTCTTCAACGGATGCACCAGATGAAAATGACCTTGTTGGTGTTTGATTTAGGCGTGGGCGGAGAGCTGTTCGAAGGGCGGATCTTACAATCGCTGACGACATTTTGTGTGTGTGTGTGTGTTTTCAGGCAGATGGGAAATTTTTTTTACGATGAGTTGAAATGATAGATTCTCAAAGGGCCTCTATCTATGCCCAATAAAGGATTTTATTTTGGGCTTCACAAGGTCGAGGACTCGATGATGACGAACTTTTGGTGAACTTTTAAGGTGGGTGAAAACAAATACTATCTCCAAGTCCCAAAATAAACGTAAAGTAAAACTGGTTCAATTTTAATATTAACTATTTTTGTGGGTATTATATAAAACTTGATGCAAAATATATCAATGGATTAGGTTTTAAGTGTATTTTCATCGGTATAATTTTTCATCATATATTATATAACAAAAAAAATGTATGTAAGGTCAAGGTTGAAACAGTTTAACTCTGAAAAGTTAAACTGGACACTTCTTTTGTGACGGAGGGAGTAGTAACCAAACTGTTCTAATTAAAGTTTCAAAAATGTTCTATTCTTCTGTAATTTTTATGTTATGGTGACCTAACGGAACAATTCTCAAACTTGGTTACTATTTTGCGGTTATTGTTTATGTTTAGTCGTGCATTAACTGGTTGTACTTAAAGTTGGTTGGAAGTAGTTAAATTCAGAGGTAAGTGTTTATTATTAATGTATAACATGTTAATGCATATATAGATACTTTAAGCATACCAACTTTAGAAAATTACACAAAAATAGAACAGTTTGAAACTTTGATGATTTTTGTGGTTGATATAAAGTTTGAAGTACCAAATTGGAACACTCATGAAACTTGATTACTATTGAGTGACATATTCCCAAGTTTTAAAGAGCAAGGGGTAGCGAAACCTTATAACTGTTATATGTGTCGTTGCTCGTTAGTTAATATCTTATAATACTTTTATAACATAAACATTTTCCCCGATAACATTCTTATAACACACCACAAACAAGTACCACACTCACTAAGAAAAAAAAAGGTTAAAACCCTATAATATCAAATCACAGGTGCAGTATAACATGTTATAGTGGTGCCATAGGTGCAATTTTAGTGCAACTTCAAAACTGTTGATATTGTTTTATAGTAAGCTTATTTAAACCCTCTTTATATATGACACTCCCAAATGGTAGAGGTGTTTACAGGGCAGTTCAATTCAATTTGGTTAGTTGGAAGATTTAAACTATTCATCGTGAGGCGGGTATAATTCATGTTACTACCCGAAACTGAATCGTACTAGGCAAATAACCGGACATGCGGATAATCGAAATAAGCGGGTACCTGCGGTCTGGGTCACGGTTAACCATCTTAGATATATAATCGAGTTTAACCGTATGAACAATAATATAATCTAAAACGTAAAATGTCATTTTAGTGAACTTATATAACATCGACTAGATTAAAGTAATATTAAAATTATTCTGTCACAACAATTACATTCAAATAAATATACATAACATATTAACAAAAAATATTTGTTCAACGTTTATAGGTAACTATAACATTAATCAATTTCCACACATAGTTGTTTAGTAAATGTTTACATTAGAAGCAAAAAAGTCTTTATACAAAAAAGTCTTTATACTAAACTGGAATTATTTCAACTCAAAAGTATGTGGGGTAATTTTAGTTTTGATTATGCTTGTAGCTCAGCTAGAGGAAGATCTGGGGGTTTAGTTACTTTATGGGATCCTAATGTGTTTGTCAAAAACCAATTTTGGTGTGGTGATAACTACATTATAGTGGAAGGAAAATGGATGAACTCGGTTGAAAACTATTACCTTATAAATGTTTATGGTCCGCAACACCAACCAGAGAAAGCTAATCTATGGGCATTCTTACGTTCTTTCATTCAAAACCACGTGGGAAACACTATTCTCTTTGGCGATTTAAATGAAGTAAGGAACGAATTGGAAAGGTTCGGCTCTTCTTTTTCCACTATAGATGCGTCGATATTTAATACCTTTATTCATGATGCCGGTTTAATTGACCTCCCTATGGGAGGAAGACAATTCACATGGATGAATAAGGCTGGTTCTAAATTGAGCAAAATTGACCGTTTCTTGATTTCTGATGGCGTTTCCCAAACTCACCCTGATGTACAAGTGACCATTCTTGATAGACTTTGGTCGGATCACAATCCCATCCTTTTGCACTGTAAAAAATGCGACTGGGGCCCGATCCCTTTCAAAGTTTTTAATTCCTGGCTCGATCGAAATGACTTTGAAGATGTCGTTAAAGATTCTTGGACGAATATCCCAGATGGTCAAACATGTCCCTTTCACATCAAGCTGAAGACTTTAAAATCTTCTCTTAAGCTCTGGTATTCCCATACTAAAGAGGCCGAATTCAATAGACAAAAAAGCATCTTATGGGATGTGCAAATAACGATGATAGAACTCTTCGAATTAGTAACATGCAAGAGTTAGATGGCCTTGACAAATTAGAAGCATTGGACTTAGCTCAGAAGGCCCGTGTTAAGTGGGATGCGGAGGGAGACGAAAACACTAAATTCTTTCATGGCCTTATAAACTCGAGAAGAAAATCGCAATCTATTTGAGGTGTAATGCACGAGGGTTCTTGGATTACAGATCCGTTGGATATAAAATCGGCTTTTCTTAACTTCTATAAGGAAAAGTTTAGATGTCACGATTCTCCTGTTATCTTCCCTTCCATGTTGGCTGCCAAGAGATTAAGTGACTTAGATCGTGATTTTTTAGACTCCATGGTGTCTTTGGAAGAAATTAAACTCGCAGTTTGGGATTGTGGTAGCCAAAAAGCGCCGGGTCCAGATGGCTATTCATTTATGTTTATCAAGAAGTTTTGGGACATGCTGAAATTCGATATCCATTCATTTGTGGTCAATTTCTTCTCCACAGGTACCTTCCCTCAAGGCTCGAATTCGGCTTTTATTACTCTCATCCCAAAAGTGTCAAATCCTTTATTCATTAAAGACTATAGACCTATTTCGCTAATTGGTATTCATTACAAGATCATAGCTAAAATCTTGGCAAACCGGTTAGCTAAGGTCATTGACTCGATCATTAGTCACGAGCAATCAGCTTTTATTGCGGGTCGCCAAATCCTTGATGGGCCGCTTATTCTCAGTGAGGTTATTGATTGGTATAAGAAAAGGAAAAAGAAGATGTTGGTTTTCAAAGTAGATTTCGAAAAGGCATTTGATTCAGTTAGCTGGAGTTTCTTAGACTACCTTCTGGATAAAATGGGTTTTGGTTTTCAATGGCGTCGCTTGATTAAAGCAAGTCTTACTTCTGCTAGGACGTCTATCTTAGTCAATGGGAGCCCCACTTCAGAGTTTTTGTTAAAGAGAGGTTTAAGACAAGGAGATCCTTTATCCCCGTTCCTTTTCATTATTGTTATGGAGGGTTTACACATTGCCCTAAGAGATGGG
>LBNU01033045.1:65797-81825 GCA_014162995.1 Artemisia annua
CTTTATCTCAAGATGGGTCTTTTTCAGTTAGTAACATCAGAAAACACATTGATGATGTTATGCTTCCTAATTATCTCCCATGCACAAGGTGGTTTAAAGTCATCCCTAAGAAGATTAACATCTTCATGTGGCGTTTCTTCATGGATAGGCTTCCTCATCGGCTTAACCTCTCAAAGCGGGGCTTGGATATTGACTCGATTTTATGTCCGAGCTGTAATAGGAATGTGGAATCTAATGTCCATATCTTCTTTTCTTGCGACACAGCCTTGAGTATTTGGAATCTTGTACGTGTTTGGTGCAACTATAGATTTCCAGTTTTGAACTCTTGTGAGGACTGGAATTCTTGGTTCTCTGCTTGGCTCGCTTCAAAGGCTTCGAAAGACCGTGCCTATGCCATCTTTGCTGCTTCTTGTTGGTTAATCTGGCGTTTTCGTAATAATGTTACATTCAACTCTCAGTCCATGAGGAAGTGTGACATATTCGATAATATTCGTCTTTCTTCCTTTTCTTGGTTAAAATCTAGAGATAAACTTTGTAGTAGTTGGAACGATTGGCTACAATCTCCTTTGTAATTTTCTAGCGCCTTGCTAGTTGTTTTAATAAATTGCCGCCGTTCAAAAAAAAATCCAAAACATTAGTAATATGTTTTAAGTTTGTTAGATCAAATAAAAATAAAAAGCTGTATGGCAAGAAACATGGATTCGAGCATACGACCGGCAGGTCATTTAAAGCAACTCTTNTGAGGAAGTGTGACATATTCGATAATATTCGTCTTTCTTCCTTTTCTTGGTTAAAATCTAGAGATAAACTTTGTAGTAGTTGGAACGATTGGCTACAATCTCCTTTGTAATTTTCTAGCGCCTTGCTAGTTGTTTTAATAAATTGCCGCCGTTCAAAAAAAAAATAAAAGTAGCGTAATAGTATAATTAATACTTGTACAATTATTTGAATATTTAATTAAAAACCATCATGTATATTATACACGGTTCGGTTAACTACATATATCTAAAAATTAAAACTCAAATCGAACAATGAAAAACGGGTTTTTTTGGTTTTGGTTTCTTTGATTTCGGGTTTTCTCCGTTTCGGATTTAGCGATTCGACTCCGTGTCTCGGGTTTTTTGAACACCTCTACCAAATGGGATCTTCTTTTTAACAGGTCTAAGACTTAAACCATATAGGTACTGATATGAGGATGTTCAGTAAAAAGGTCGAAAACAACCACGAAGATACTCAGTTGGACTGGTACATTTGAGTTAAACATTTGCCTCTTTATGAGTTTGTTTTTGTATTTTAAATAAGCATGCACTTGGACAAATACGTTGGTACAAAACAAATAGAATATGATGATAAGAAAAGAATGTTTGGGTTCGTCCAAATTAAAGTCGATTTGTGTGTTGTTCCATGGATATATTACTATTGTCTCTTCAAGTTATTAGTGGGAAATCCAATAAGAATAAACCGGCAAATTTGCATTCAAAGTTGTATAGCTAGGTTCAATTCTTAAGATCAAATCTCTTGAACTTTAGAATTGTCCAATAGAACAATGCAAGGCTGAAGAATAAGGAATTACGACCTTTTTGATACCCCCTAATGTGATGATGCTAGCACTTAACTAATAATCCCTCCATTTTGAGTCTACATGTTTTACTTAAATTGAACGAGAATGTATTCTTTATTCTTGCAACAATGGATGGTACTTATTTAATGAAATCCGCCGTTTAAAAAAAAGAAGAAGAAAAAGCGGACAAAAGAAATTTGAGTCTTCCTATCAAGTATTGGATGAAAAGGGCAAATTGCCATGTGTTTAGTTATAAACACGTACTAGTAAAGCCGGCCAGAGATTGCCAAATAAATATTACACACAAATAACAACTACGATCATGACAATCATATAACACAACTGCAACAATCATAACAGTGAAGCTGTAGGACCGAAAATATACATGATTTATGTGGTTCGGGAGGTATAGGTTGATCAAACATGAAGAATGGATACATGTTTCTAGTGAGAGAAAGTAGAGAGAGGGTGGAGAAAATAAAGAAACTTTTATAAATGAAGCAATACAATACAAATGTAACACTTTCCCACACCCCTCATGGAGAGTCATGAGGGGTATTTATAGGCTCCTAACACTACATGTTTGGCTACTTGACAATAGTAGACCCTGTAGTATCTAATCTAGTCCAATTCACTTGTGTGACGTTATCTTTATAAAAAAGTGAGGCTAACAATCTCCCTCCAAGATATCATCACACGTGAATGGTTACAATGAGATCTATAAACAACTAAATTCTAACAATAGTAAACTATGTTGATGTTGTTGAAGCGCAGAGTCTCTGTAATCTAGATACAGACTTGAAGTTCTCTCTTCCGACGATCTCGGCGTTTGATCTTTGGCACTGACGGCAAAGGTCTTTGTAGCTCTGAACTTCAACTGTAATGGTCTAGTTAGGTTATTACTCCCTCCTAACTAGTGAGCCTTTTTTCTTTCTTCTGCTCCCTCCTGAACTGACAACTCTCTTCTCATCTCGCAGCGGATAAGGTAGATACTAATGAGTTTGCACCATGGTTGTCGTTCTGGGAGCATCATTACAACATAACTCACATAACATTGCAAAGAAGGTTGGTAATACGCTCCGATGAACACATACACATACTTGGTACATTAAAGCACAATTCCCTCGATCAACCAACGTACTGAAGATGAAACACTACTTCTTCTGGCATGTTCTTCTCCCTCCTGATGGTTGCGAGTTATCGGAATCATCATAATCTTGTGTACATGCCATTATTACCCGTACTTTACACTTCTGATGCAATATAGATAGACCATGAAAGCATAATTTGTGAGTATATGTCGCAAAAGTATATACTCTCAATACTTCTCTCAAATCAACCTTTAAACGAACCTCCTTTTAATTCACCGGCTAATAGTAATGACCACATATGGAGACAACCCGATATGGCCAACTTGAAAATGAAGTAAACACCCCATCTTGTGACTTAATCTTGTACGATGGTGTGACTAAGAACGGTGTAGAGAGTTCGTGAAGCATCGAATCCCTAAGTACTCAATACTCTTCATCCAACCAACCAACAAGTATGAGACGTAACACCTCTTGATTATCCACATCTAAGTGTGACACTGAGCACTACAACGTAACTCCTTTAAGTGATAGTTAACTAGGTCTTCGTCCATCCACCCCTTGACCTATGAAAACTAGATAACCAAGTCTTCGTCACCATTAACATATGCTCAAACAAGTATCTACGAAAGTCATGCATCCATCCTCCCCTTGACTTTGAGATAAATAAGTACACCTTTTGAAACGCCACTTCAAAGTCAAATCAATAATACTATGCAAAAACCACTTAGTCATTTGTGTTAAACGAAGCAATTCTAGCCGTGAACTATGTATCCCCGTGAAATTTTGTACCAAAATACCACTCATTATGCAAATGATTATACCACGAATTTTAATACCATGTATGAAAAATACATTGGTAAAATTTTATTTCAGCCCAATGAAAATGGATAATCATTTCAGCCCATTGCTGATATACTGATTCAGTTCAATAGAAGCCAACAATCATTTTAACAACAACCCAAGACCAAGTTGTGTTAATCGTACACAGTCTTGACAAAAGAAGTGCAGCCCGGTCCAAGAACAACTTATGACCCGATCCAAATCCATTATAACCATCTTACACCCTAATTATACTCTCATTTGCACAAACCCTAGATCACATATCATAATATGTGCGCCCCCTCCATCTCTCTCTCACCAAACTGCTTCTCTACAAATCACAGGCAGCCACAAAAATTGTTATATCACTTTATGACTCCAATAATCAAACGCAGTCACACCCAATCTTTATCCCACCTCTTTTAGATAAACCCAAAGTCACACGCAAAAAATTCATCCCTTGCATTTCTCGTTTTCTGCTCGAGCAAAAACACAACACAAACTGATTTCATCCCTTGTTTCTTTGTCACAAACGAAACACATAGAACATCTCTTTTGAACGGTTAACCACAAATCAAACTAGCCCACGAAGACCAGAGGGTGTATTGACTTCAAGATCTTGATAAAGATCTACGGTAGGTGATGATTTGTTTGCGTTTCTTGTTGTGTTTTATTAACGAACAAAGAGAAGTGGATAACATAGTTGTTATATTACTTCTCTTTTGTGTCGGATATTAAACGATTGAGGCTTATTATCAACAAAAAACGATCGATGATGGTTATGTTCAATCACATAAGATCTATATAGATCCGAATTAATTGATTGTGTTCTTGAACAAGGCTGAGATCGTAGTATATTTAATTTCTGTTTCGTATCTAGATTTGGGTGATGGGAAGTGATTGTGAGAGAGTAATGGTTGTGTCTAGAGTAGGATATGGTTTGGCAGTGGCTGTGGATGCTTAATTAATTCTTTAGTCTTGCATGACTTTTTTTGCTTTTGGTTCTTTCTTTAGACTGATGATGCTAAATTGAGGTCAACATGAGTTTTGGTATATGGATAGTGGTCATGGTCTCTTCTTCTCATCTTCATTACAAAAAGATTTCGATAATTTTTCATTTATCGAGATCCTTTTTTTTCAACTTATCGAAAACAGAATTCGTCCAATCTTATCGAAATCATGACTTGTCGAGAACCTAACTTAATGTTCTCGATAGATTAGGGTATTAGGTTTTCGACAACATGTGTTCTCGATAGATCAGGGCTAGACTTTCTCGAAAATTTACATTCTCGATAATTTAGGGTCTTATGATTTCGAAAATTTCTTATACAAGAAATTTCGATTTTTTCCGGTGAGATTCCGACCAAAACTTCCGTCCAGCTTCTTTTACCCAGTTTTCCGATGATTTTCTGATGAGATTTCCGACCACTTTTTGACCACATATTTCACGGTAAAGGTACAAAAATAGCCATAAGATATAAAAAAAAACTGAATGGACATAAAGATGACCCAATCCAGTTTTTGAAAATTGTGATGAAGCATACGAGACTATTTTGACCAAAAAGATACAAATGACTTGTTTAGAAACTGTTGTGGATAAAGATAAGGAAAAAATTTCCAGATCTATAAAAAATGTATAAAAAACAGATTCAAAAACAAGATTCGAACCACAATAGATCAATAAAGTAACAACGAGGCTCTGATGCCAATTGTAGGACCGAAAATATACATGATTTATGTGGTTCGGGAGGTCTAGGTTGATCAAACATGAAGAATGGATACATGTTTCTAGTGAGAGAAAGTAGAGAGAGGGTGGAGAAAATAAAGAAACTTTTATAAATGAAGCAATACAATACAAATGTAACACTTTCCCACACCCCTCATGGAGAGTCATGAGGGGTATTTATAGGCTCCTAACACTACATGTTTGGCTACTTGACAATAGTAGACCATGTAGTATCTAATCTAGTCCAATTCACTTGTGTGACGTTATCTTTATAAAAAAGCGAGGCTAACAGAAGCAAAAGCATTGCGTTCACTAACTTAATGTTTTAATACTTATATATAAAACTGAAATAGATAAGACAACTATGATTCTATTCTAGCTACCCATTCCATTCCCTGCCTTCTTGACTCAATCCCACTATACTCATCACTTTCACAGCATACAACTTATAACACCATATCCCATCATTTCATTAGTACTGTGCACAACTAATTAATCTAACTATTTTTGCGAGTTTATATATTTTAATGTTTTAGATCAACAAATTTAACATACAAATATATAGTCCTCCTTGGTTAAGATCTCCCTTGACCAACAAATAGTAATAGCTAATAGCTGCAATGTATTCCTTCTTGTTAAGTTCCCAAGTCCTCTCACAAACCTTGTCAAGAACGTCATCATGAAGTTGAGAAAAATATGAAGTCATAAAATAACTGTAGAAAATCGCAACCTAGCGAGTAAGCAATTATGAAGAAGTCACCAATAATTTATGAAAAGTGTAAATAAACAATAGAAAAGATCCACATGTATCTTCATGTACATTAANTACTTGCTTGAGACTCAATTTCTAATCAATTTGGCCTTGGGAGGGAATTGATTAGGTTTGATGGATCAGTGAGAGGTCTAATTCATAAGAATGTACCATAATGTAGAGCAACTCATTGTGAAGGGTATATGGTTTGGGTGGGCAGTGTATGATGGGTGGAATAGCGAGGAGTGAAAGATGAACATGCTTGGTCAACCCAATACACTGCCAAAGGAGGTAATGGATGGTCTTCCCTCAAGGTATGTGTTTCCAAGTAACTGAAGCCATTTTTTAGAGATGGAAATGTAGGTTACTTGGAAGAGCTCTTGACTGGAAGGGTTATGGGTGCCTAGTGATGCCTTTCACCTTCCTGCTTTGATCACTATGGATGCTGGTTGAGTGGTTTTGGTGGGGAGGTGGAAGGAAATGTAGCTAGATGGTTAAGGTTCATTTAAAAAGGTAAAATTCAGGTGCAAAAACAGTTGGATGAAGGCTGTTTTGAAGCTGCTACAGGCTGTTTGTTACGAGTCACAATTGTGTTAGATATTGTAGGTAGTTATGGTTCATAGTGGTTGTATATGTTTCGTGTTAGTATCTGTCCGATATCAGTGGTGTTACTTATGCTTGTACAAATTGGTTAAGAAGAAATATAAATTTACCTTTTGCGCCAAAAAAAAAAATAAAAAAAAAATAAAAAAAAAAATAAAAGCCCTCGCTCTTCTTTCTTTTCATTTGAACCCTTTGTGCTTTTGATCTATTTAATCCATATAGTAAGTATATTTCCTTCGTTGTGACCAAAAAAAAACCATGACAATTTATATATAATACGCAGAAACAAGTTTGCACAATAACAAAAAGAAAAGCAAATCTCAGAATTGAGGACCTACTTGACCACAAGGCTCCTCTCTATTTTTGGTTGATAGGCGTCAATAAGCCCCGCAACTGATCACCTCCAAGTATTACATTAATAAAGAGAGGAGAAAAACATACAACCCAACATTGCAAACTTATTACATCCGTTTCAAAATAAGTATCCAGTTTGACTTTTTTGAGTATTTCTTATTAAACTATATAATACTTGATACAAAATATATGAATGGATTGAGTTTTAAATGTATTTTCATTGGTATAATTTTCATCAAGTATTATATAATAAAAATAAAAATATTTTTCATCAAAGTTGAACAAAAAAAACTTTAAAAAGTCAAACGGGACACTTATTTTGAAACAAATAGAGTAATAGAAAACCCAAAAATGACCATGTTGAGCGAGTTCTTAACTATTTGCACCACAACAATTTGCGCCTCTATGTTCGTACAGCCACAAAGTCATAAAAGAAGCTTCTTTGTAGTTCCACCAAGAAAACTGTCCTTGCGTTTTGAGTTGAGAGTTAACGTTGTGCATCTTGTGATTGTATATTTAAATTAAATTAAAATAGGTATGTTGCAATAATGGCAATGTGCAATCACAAGATGCACAATTTTACCTCTCATGTTCAAATGAATATTAGAGGATCCTTATCCAAAAAGAAAGAAAGAAAACAAATATACCTTTGATAACTTCATTGTTGCGATTTTGTGGAGTGAAGAAGTGAATGAGATAATGAAAGGTAGGTGCTATGTGTTTGAATATGGAAGAGTCAAGAGTAAATTTGGGGGAATGGTCTTGTACTATTGTGGCATTGAAGAAAATCAACCAAAAGGAAGGGAAGATCAAGCAAGCAACAAGTAGTAGAGGTCAAAGTATTCAAAGTATAGAATTGAAGGCAATTTATTCTGGAGAAATAGTCATCACCTAAAAGACTAACGATAATTAAATGGCTCCTTTTTTATAAGAAAAAAGATATATACATGATCTAATGAAATGCATTTTTTTTAAGCAATTGATATCTACACACATGAACTTGATTCATACACATAAATAACATTTTATTTTGACCATTATGCCCTCTAAATAAATATGACTAAAATATAAAGGAGGACATAATGGTAAATTTACAATGATATTTATGTGTATGAATCAAATTCATATATATAGATATCAACACATTTCTTTTATTAGATATACATGAGAAAAGTAATATTGGTACCCTATTGTATTCTTGTGGGTATATACTATACTAGATGAGTATCCGTGCATAGTAACGAAATTTTATAGCGACAAATAGTTTTAGTGATAAGAAATAGTTTATGAGTTATAAACGAAAAATAATAAAAGTTTGAGGATTTGGGGATAAAACATAATGTTTTGAAACCCGGTTCGACCCGGGTGGTTCAACCGGTTGAACCGTTCCGATCAAAAAATTGGTCAATTTAAACAGGGTCAACCTAACGGGTTGTGTCAAAAAAACGGGTCAAATTAAATCGAGTCAACCCGCCGGGTTTAAAGCATCTCGGGTGAACACGGTTTTCGATGTGTATTAATAGTTTCTTTTTGAAACCTATGTTTCAACATTTCATTTTTTAGTTTCAATATTTATTTTATTGTGATGTTTTAAGTTTTTTTTTACCTAATATAAATTTTTCAATATTTCACATATTGATTTTTTCACTTTTCCATATCGACCATTTTGTTTTTATATGTAGTATAGATAAGATAGGATGGTTAATGGTGCAACTATCATTGAGAAAAAGAAGTTAAGCTGAGGGTGCGAGAGCATTCCAAGGCTCCAAGCTGATGATTTGTCAAGCAGTTTTTAGGTAAGTATTACTTCCGAGTTCCGACGCATTTGGGGCTCTCAAAACCTAAATGACTTTAGGCAAATTCAAGAGATACAAGAACATGGTGAATTGGTGACTACAAAGTACCAACTAACGGCTCTAGAACTACAAAAGAATGGTTATCTTTATTAATGTTTACTTTACCATTTGACACCGTGACAAATACAATGATTACTACTCTAACAAACTAAAATAGTAGAGTATCACTTTAAGCTGAAAGCAAAATAACTTAGATTGAGCAAAACAAAACTATATTTAGGTGCCTTTTCTCCTAAGCAAATCAACAAGAATTGACTACATAGATGATGCATTCATTTTACAAGTATACATCTGCATTAGCTACACCACAATTGAATTATTATTAATAGCGCGTATGTCCAACACCGGCCCTAAACAATCACTCTGACCCTCATTATCAACACATGAACTATAAGTCAAGTGTTCAAAGTCAAACAAAAATTCATCTCCAATCTCAACCGTTGGATCATCCACATCATCACTCAAACACCCTAGCGACTCCACCACATCTCCCCTACTCCATCCCCCACTCAATAACCTCTCTGACAAAACCCTAACGTCATCATCATCATCTCCACCGTTCATTTCCATCATCTCATCCACGTCATCTTCATCCCACCCTCCATCTCTTAATCTCAACCGTACATCTTCCAAACACCGTCGTAACTCACCACTACTACGACGGAGCTCCACCATCTCCGACCAAAACTCAACCCTTCTAGCCACCGTAGCAGCCCAGACCGGTGACCCCATGAAACCACAAAAACCCTTGAAAAACCCTACAACATCATAACTTAACAACTCGACATCCAAACCATCTATATAAAAAACCGGGTTACCCGACAAACAAGGGCTCGCTGGAACGTAACAGTTCCGGTAAACCGGGACAAGAACCGGAACAGGATACTTTTTCAGATACCCTTTTGCGAGATCAACAGCATGGTCATTATCTTGAGGCCTATGACCCCATTTCTTATGCCAAAACTTTTTGCGGTGAACTTCTTTACATAGACCCAACATAGGTAAATTTATTAATATATCAAGCTGTTGTTCAGAAGATGCTCGCCAGTTGGGGAAGCCTTGACCTACGGGAAGGCCTTCGCGGAGGATTGATCGGAGGTCTGGTGGGAATGAGAATCTGTGAGTGGATTCAATGTGGGTGAGTTCTTGTGGGGTGAGACCAGTGGCTATTGGGATGTTGGAATGATGGTGAAGATGGGATATTAGGGTTTTGGCATATGCAGCGAATGAGAAGCAAATGGTGGTTTTAGGGTTTAGTGGTGGTGGTGGTGGTGGTGATGTCATGTTGTTTGATCAGAGAATTAATGGTGAAAAAGTCTTTGGAGATTTGAGAGTGTGAGAAAAAATGGACGTAAAGGTGGTGTTATTTGGAGTTAGCATGAATATTGGGATGTTTTATAACCGTCACGTACGTTCATGCTTGGCAAAAAATCTATATATATCCAAATAAAATATTTTGAATAATTCAAACTACAAGTGGATTTTAGTTTTCTTTCTCTTTTTTGTATTGTATTGGGTATTTTTGTAATTTGTTTTATTTATGCCAAAAACACATTCTATAGTACGTAGAAGAACGAAGACTTTTTTGCCTTGTTCGATTTGGTTTGATTATATATGCTACAAATTCCTCCGAAGATGGATATATATACTTAGCTGAAATACATATGAAGTAGTTTTCGGTTGAGTGATATCATGAAAGTAGTTGATTAATTTTTTCTTTAACGTTAACTTTTATTAACTACTACTACCAGCAAGAAGCTATGGAAATCGGTACGTGACGGTAATTCTAGCTGTTGAACTTAGTTTTCTCCAAAAGATGAATAATGGTAGGATCACCCTGGTCCCATGTATCTTAAGGATGCCAACCAGACCCTCCCCCAAGGACCCGGCCCCAGGCAATGAGCACCTGTCCCAGTGACTGTACTTATCAGGAGGTGGGCTTTGAACCCTGACTATTTTCTCCAATAGGCCCCTCGTTGACCAGTTCATCTGAGCATTTACGGTTGGGGGATGGTACCATCGTATTTAAGGTACAACTTTTATTAGTTAGCCTTTATCACTTTGTTATATACTCTCTACTATATATATTTAGTTTTTGGTATTGATAGGTGTTAATGGTTCTCTCTGTATGGCTTTTGATGGAATTTATAATAATTATGTTGTTTGTAAAGCCTAGGTAGGTTGTAAAATTAGGCCATCCAAAACAATCAACCTTGATTTGGGGCGATTTTGTAGTTTAGATAGCGATTTAACAAGATATTAAGTTAAGTTATTTTCACAGTTCACACAACCTAACCTCACGGACTCAATGGTGCCAACTATATATCATTTTAGCAATTCTTTTACCCAATTAAAACAATGTTGTACATGTCCATTGATTATGACAAATAAATGAAAGTCAAGGGTTCAAATCCTGTACACACGAATAGAAAACAAAACTTAAGGTTCATGACAAAGTAGGAAAGTGATTACCGTATTTGTTAAAGGATATAGATCCTTATGATGTTGAGTTCAACATTGCTAGTCATGTTGTCTCACATAAGAGAAAGTGAGCCCCATAGGATCTATTTTGAATTTAAAATAAAGGACCCACTAATATTTATGTGAGACAACATGACTAGTCATGCTGAACTCAACATTAGAGGATCTCAGTCCTTTGTTAAGTTGGAGTATACATTAATTTTTTTGACATTATACGACCAGATTTTAAGGAGCAATATTTCACGTGTGCGTCCTCTATGTCCTGCGTCCCTCTCTTCACAAGCTAATCTTCTTTGTTCATGTGTGTATTTGAGTATATTCTGTGGTATGTTTATGTTTAACTTGAATATATTTATGTGGTGGGTACGGTGTTAACCACGTAGGTCATTTGGAGATATTGAAACCATGTGTGTTTTCATTTGAAATTACCGCATAAAGATACTGTTGGTGAAGATATTAAATTCTTATTGCATTCATGGATTCTCTTCATTGAAACAACAAGGATAATCGGATATGGTTAACTGGATTAGGGTCCCATATTAAATAAATAAGTTATCAAAAACTATATATAATTCTATCTATCACTTAAAAATTACACACACAATATTGCCGCAACCGAATTTTATAGAAACTATACACCGTCGACGTTATAAGTGTGTACTCTTCTAGTTTATATATGAGTAAACTACTATAAGATATATCAATACTACATGACCAAAGTTTAACAAAATCTAGGTAAATAATAAGGTACGTCTAATATACATCTTAAAGCTTGCAAAATGAAAACTAGAAAATTACTAGTATACCTTTGGCTAAAAAAAAGGTAATAGTATCTATCATATGAGTTAACAAATTAAATATTTTTTAATGGTCAAACTTTTATTATTTTTCGTTTCAATTAATATTTTTTTTTCTCGCAACCGCTACAATTAAACTCTTAAGAGTTACATTAAGAGTCACACTATAACCGCAAGTTTACAAATATAACTATTTGCGGCTATATACCGGCCACCACTATGCGTAATAGTCACTTGTCTAATTCAAATACATGGCAGAAGTAAATTAACGGTCGTTTTAGTTTGTAAGAGGTTAAATTAAGAAAGGAAATTAAAACATGGGAAAATTCCATATATACCTAAAAAACTTCATAATTCCATATTTACCTAAATGACAAGTTTTCAATGCATAAGTACAATGCTTTTAAAGCATGTGATGAGGAAACAAGGAATTATTATATTTGTTTTGCGTATATATGGAATTGCCTTAAAACATTTATTCTAAACAGTAGGTGCATATTAAACTAATTAAGGAGGGAACAACGTCCGTAATCAAATGAATTAATGAAACATACCCATAAATTGTGTTGCTTGATTTGGTACCGTAGCAATATTCTTTTCGTTTCTACATGCCGGCGTCCCATTTATATTAACTGTCTCATTTTTATTATCTTCTGAAAAAATCAATGCATGAAAAATGTTTAGTGTGGGCCGATATGCAATAAACCTTAATATATCGAATAACATTTCTCTGCATCTATCTCCATGTGTTGGTCGCATCAGATAAGATTCTGAGGGATAATCAGAAGACAACCGCATAGTTTATATATGGCAAGGTCTTAGCTAAACCAATTTAAGAATTACATCGTTCACTTTTTCTATTTAATTTTATTTTCTGATCGGCCATTAGTATCCTTCCATCATGATTTTGGTTGATCAAAAGATCTTCGCGTAAACCATTGCTTTCGGCTTTCAGAGGGCGTAGAAAATGGTACCAGAACCATATTGCATCTCGAGGTGTGATTAGGCGGATCTATAAGTTAATATGGATGTGCCAACTGAAAAATTGGTTTTGTTTTAAAAAAATACTAATGGATCGGATTTATGTGCCGTTGCAAATTACATTGGCAAAGTACAATACATATAAGATAATATGATATCTTCTTGTTAACTTTATTTTAGTTTATTATGCCTCCCCTAATCATCCATCATTCCCCGGAATGTTTATGTCGTTTGTTTTTCATACTCCGTATATCACATTCTTCCTCATTTTTTTCTCACTCTTTAAAAAATGAAACAAGTTGACAAATTAGCTTTTTTTGTATTCTATATACATCCATAAGAATATCATATCATAACACGTGCAAGAACATGCTGATCATTCCTGAGATTAGTTTTCAAATAGACGTATTCCCATATTGTTTAACAGTAAGTCAACTCATATATGTCTGGAAAACTCGAATACAAGACCTAAAAAGCTGTAAAACTAATTCCACGCTGCAGGTTTTCATTCCCCACTAACTGGGATTATAGTTAATTAGCCAATGTGCTCCAGACAAAGTTTTATGGAATCAATGTCATTTGTTTTTCTTAAAGCATATTGTAACCGTCACGTTCATGTTCGTTCAATTTAAATGCCATTTTTGTGCTAAGTTTAATGGTCTGATGCTTAGGTTATTTTCGGATAGAATATAGTACTCATTTGTGTAACAAAAAGAATAAAAAAATTCATATCAAATTGCAACTCCGAACATTCGACAGGTAAAGCAATTCAATGAGTTTAGAGGTATGGCACCTACAAAAGGATTTTCACACAATGATGTGATAGAAAATGATTTGTTACAAGAGTTTGTGAAGGAAAAGAGAAAATAATTTGTCCAAGTGTCATGAGACGTAATTATATTGTGTGAAAGTTTTTTTTGTAAACATTGTGGTTGTAGCAAAACTCATAAATTAATCTATCTAAAAAAAGCTAAACTGATCACCGCAATTCAAAAAAGTTGATAGGTGTAAGGTGAAAGTGAAGAACCTTTCATGGGAGCCGCAGATGACTTGCCTTCACACCATCCTAAGAACTTCATATATGTGCACGTATTCAATTCCCGGCCTAAATCCCTATAAATTGGACATGGCAAGTCATCCTTGGCTGCCACAAAAAGTCCTTTACTTCGCCTTACACCAACCAGCTTCCTGTCTTTCTTAACGCACCCGATTCGTTCTTGTTTGTTTTCTTGATCTACGCACGATAGCTATATATATAGGTAAGCACGCGTACGTATAAATTTTTTTGATATCTTTATATAACGTGTAAGTATTCTACACATCTGACGGTAAGCTCAATAGATTATATTCTCCAAAGCTAATCTACATGGGAGCATCAGTCGATATTATGGATTGCAATATGCAAAGAATCTCAAAGTGGATAACTAGTTCGGTCCTTCTATTTTGGCGTCACAAATTGCTCTGAGAATCAAATTCTCCAAGCATTTGACTTGTGTAGATGCAAAATTGTATTTCGAGCCACTTAACCACAAACAATAGAATGGAGTGGACAAGAATATATATGTCAAGAAGAATAAGAATGTTATGATCAGTTAAATCAAATTCAATCTGGATCATAACAAATTCATTGGTTGGCTTGAACTCATCAATTAATAGTGGATATATTCTCTCTTTGTCTGGTTAGATGTGTGAATTATATATGTTTAAGACATATAATATAGTTGTAAAGAACTTTCCTGAGCATAATCAATCCTCGTTCATATGTGGCCTATGAATTGCGGTCCTTTGGACACTAGTTATTGCATTAAACAGATGACAAGTGAGTTTATGTTACGGAAGGAATAATGCATATGATGAAAAAAAAGAGTTTGTTTTAGCAGCCAAGGATATGATGACTTGCCGCTAGCTTTAGCTTCTAGGTAGTAGCTATACTCGAGCCATTAAATTAGTCGAGCAATTAGCAAGCATCCTTGTCTATTATGATGGGCTTTTATCTCCCATCATAAGCATTCAATTGCTACCACCAGCTCAACAATAAAATGTTCTAATGTGAATTTCCTTCAATCTTTACAAAATACTGTATCTTTGATCATCCTTCACCAAAACGTACAAGGACATGTTGAGTAAATCTTCATACCAGGCCATGACATCTTATATATACTAGTCGTTTATTATATTTACTTACTTTAGAGGCATTTTTGCAATCCTAGATAGGAGGGCGTAGATCATCACAGGGACATAATATGAACATATATCATTTCAAGTAGTGATAGCTTGTTGCTCGTTTGCCTTGTACCTCTATGTAAATCGAAAGAATTAACATAAATGTATCAGTATATATAAAAAAAAATAAAATAAAAATTAGAGTAAAATACAACGTTGGTCCCTAAACTTTCCACGAAACATCACCAGGCACCCTAACTTTTCAAAATCGTCGCCTGGCATCCAAAAGTGTGGGTTTAGTGGCCGAATGCGTCCCTTGACCAGAAATGGTGAGGTCAACGCTCAGTTTCGGTACATTTTCCAAGGGCAAAATAGTCCAACCACATTTGCAACTAGGGTATGGTTAATGTCTAACCCTACATTCTATTAAATTCAATAAAATCATAAACTTTCAACATCTCAGCACACATACATTCAATCAAACTAACTAAGATGGTAGTGAAGTTTGTAATGGTTGTCAACATGAGATCAATCGATTGTGGTGCGTATACCAGCACATTTAGACAACATGAGAATGAGTTAAGACATTGAGTTTTAGCATTTAGCATTTGGATACATTAACTTATAGTAGTCAACTAGGCAAACAAAGTCTGATACATATCCAAACAGTCATTCAATTATTGGGTGTATTTTGACTTGTGAAAGTCAAAGTGCTTAAATCCAAACACAAATCCAAACAGTCATTCAATTATTGGGTGTATGTTGACTTGTGAAAGTCAAAGTGCTTAAATCCAAACACCCGCTAAACTGCAAATGCAGATGCAAACATGCAATTGAAAGCAAAA
>LBNU01033045.1:82164-103135 GCA_014162995.1 Artemisia annua
CACGAAACATCACCAGGCACCCTAACTTTTCAAAATCGTCGCCTGGCATCCAAAAGTGTGGGTTTAGTGGCCGAATGCGTCCCTTGACCAGAAATGGTGAGGTCAACGCTCAGTTTCGGTACATTTTCCAAGGGCAAAATAGTCCAACCACATTTGCAACTAGGGTATGGTTAATGTCTAACCCTACATTCTATTAAATTCAATAAAATCATAAACTTTCAACATCTCAGCACACATACATTCAATCAAACTAACTAAGATGGTAGTGAAGTTTGTAATGGTTGTCAACATGAGATCAATCGATTGTGGTGCGTATACCAGCACATTTAGACAACATGAGAATGAGTTAAGACATTGAGTTTTAGCATTTAGCATTTGGATACATTAACTTATAGTAGTCAACTAGGCAAACAAAGTCTGATACATATCCAAACAGTCATTCAATTATTGGGTGTATTTTGACTTGTGAAAGTCAAAGTGCTTAAATCCAAACACAAATCCAAACAATCATTCAATTATTGGGTGTATGTTAACTTGTGAAAGTCAAAGTCCTTAAATCCAAACATAAATCCAAACAGTCATTCAATTATTGGGAGAATGTTGACTTGTGAAAGTCAAAGTGCTTAAATCCAAACACCCGCTAAACTGCAAATGCAGATGCAAACATGCAATTAAAAGCAAAAACTCGAAAAATCAAGATTAAAATTATCATTTAAAATATGTTTCGTTACATAATGACATTAATCCGAGGCGTATGCCAAATGTAAATTATCATAATCGTATGTTTCTAAATATTCATCATCTTCTTCAGGTTCAACCTGTATTTTGTGTATCCATTTTTTTTCTCTAATTTTCTAAGTCTAGCCTTCTCTTTCCAATGCTCCTGTGCCGCTGCAGAAACCCTTTCTTCTTTCATTTCAGCATGGCTTCCTTCTGCCACCTCCTTTCCTTTTCCTTCTGCCACCTCCTTTCCTTTTTCCTGCTCCTTTCCTTTTTCCTGCTCCTTTGCTTCTTCCTTCTCCTTTTGATCTTGCTTCTGTTCCAACGCAGCTTCTAGTTCATATTACCAGCTTTCATCACCTTCAACATTGGCCGACTTTTGTTTGTTAGATACAGGGTTTTCTGCTGCTTCAGTAGTTGGTCTTTTGGTCAATACCTTGTCTTGGATAGCATCCGCATCTCTTGCTCGTTTGTTTCCGGACAACATGATTTCAAGTGAATGTGGTTGATGTGTTTTGATGTTGACGATATAAGATTGGTATGCAACAACATGTAGAACTAACCAATATATACACAATTAATGGTTTGTTTCCGGATCTCTTCGATTTTAGAAGCATTTTTTGATCTCTTCGATTCCCCATTATTTGTTGAAAATATACACGCATGTAGACGCGAAGTAGAGCGTGTCAGGGAATACACGGTTGGTCCCTCAATTTGTCTGCGTTACCGTTGTGATACTTAAACTCCCGCCAATTTTTAAGTTGAGTGTTCACATTTGGTCCCTCAAGTTGACTGTCGGGTTTAGCTTGGGTTAGATATAGTTAAATTGTGATTGGACTATTATGCCCCTGAAACTAGAACATAAAACGTGCGTTGACCTCACCATTTCTGGTCAAGGGACGCATTCGGCCACTAAACCCACACTTTTGGACGCCAGGCGACGATTTTGAAAATTTAGGGTGCCTGGTGATGTTTCGTGAAAAGTTTAGGGACCAACGGTGTATTTTACTCTAAAAATTAGGATATATAAAGATTTTTATACACATGGCGAGATAAAAAGTTAAGTGTAGCAAATAACACTTTTTTCCCATAAAGTTATCATCTATAATCCACAATTATAGGATGTGTTAGCACGATGTTGAAAACGTATATCACAATCTAATAAAAGCACTTTTTTAATTGAAAAATATTGATTGTTTTCTGTCTAAATAGGAAGTAAAACATCTTTCTAATATTTGTAATGAAATGTATTCCCAAAATGTTTATACCCGGATGAAAATATGAGAAATAATGAAGATGAAAACTCACTAAAAGGTTCAAGACGTAATAAATTCTTGTTTTCCTAAACATATTGACAAACAAAGGCTTGACTAGTGCCTTTGTGTTTGGAAAAGAGTGAAAGTTAAGAACATAAGATTTATGAATTTAAGCGAAAAGGCTTTGGGCCTTTAGGTACTACATTCTTTAGCTTTTACCAGAGCCCAGAGGCCCCAGACCAGGCCTAGATTTATTTACACCTATATAAAACTATAGAAGTTGTTCCATATTTGTTGTTTGCTCAGAAAAAAGTTCCATACTTGTGTGGGTGTTGGTTGCCCATACATGTTTGGCTTCTCAGGCGATCGGAAAATAAAGATATGATTAATCTATTCAAGATAATTACGTAGTTACAAAATACCGTCTCAATTCATCCTATTTCATCAGATTCGGGATGTGATATGGTTCCGAAAGATGAACCGGATATGGACATTTCTAACAAGATTTCATTCTTGAACAAAAATCCATTTTTTTGATTTATTTCATTTATTCCATGACCGGAATAGGGGAGGATACGCGTTACACCACGATTTTGAATCAGAAGAGAGATTTCAAGAAATGACAGATTTATTCACTCTATCAATAACCGAGCCGGATCTGGTGTATCATAAACCCTGTCATTCACAAACGGGTCACAACCGATTAGGCTAGCAATTTGGGCTAGATAACGAAGCATATTGGGCTGGAATATGGGCTGAATTTTTATTATTATTTTAAAGACTTTGAGGCCTGGTCCATTGATAAATGTATTATAGAGATAACGAGCGGGTTAGCCCGCGCGATGCTGCGGTGCGCGAGCGTATGTGAGAACGTGTGCTTGCGAGAACGCCTTTAATTTTTCTTGTTTGATATTTTGGATTTTAAATTGTTTCACGTTAAGGTCCAAATGCTTTATAACGTGCGTGAGCGTGTGTGAGAACCGCTTTTTAAATTGTTTCATATTAAGGGCCAAATGTTTTGTCGTTAAACATTCTTTTATAATCGATAGCAGTTATTTTTTAGAATGAAAATTTAGAATGTTTTTTTATTTAGCTTATACCTTTTTATTACACTTTTTTTATCACCCTTTTTATTACCCCTTTTGTTTTATTTTTATTTTTTTTGTTTTGTCCCACTCTTTACCCACACTTTCCCCCTTTTCTTACCTTTTTCACACACCTCATTAATTAGGTCATTTCATTTTCACATATTCGGAGAAACCAAAATGGCGACACCACCATCAGAGTATGCCATGTCTCGCACCCCCCATTTCCAAGAATTAAGAACTGCTAGTGGTTCGGATAACCTTCAAGGGTGTTTCCATTTCCTTTTCACGCAGCGGCACGCGGAGATTGATGGGCTAATTAATGTGTTGCGTGAGAAACGTGATGAGCTGTTTAAGAAGATCGAAAGGATGGAAAAGCTGGTTGAGGAAGGTGAGGGTTTCTGTGTGTTTCATGATGCTGGGAATGCGGGGTTGGAATGTATGAAGGAAACTCTTAAGACAGATAAGAAGATGCTTGCTGGGTTGACTGGCCTGTTGGAGGTGGCTTGTGAGGGTAGGAGGGAGAGTCGCCGTCATGTTTCCCGTTTCGAGTGAAGATCTTTGGTACATTTGTTAAGCTTTTGATTTAGTAGGATCTCTGTTTTGATGTATGTTTGAATGTTGAAGTGAAATCTGTTGATGTATGGAAATGAATTGTAATGGATTAGGATGAATGAAAATGTAACTTTCATGTTTATGATTATCAATGAAATTGCAATGTTTATGTTTACGGTTTCTGTTATTTTTGTTATGCATTGTATTATTAGTGAATAATAAGTAAAAGGAGAAGCATGTGCACGAAATATAAGCTTCATTAGGTGCGAATAGTGTAGCTAGACAGACGATACGCTGCACTTGTAAAGATGTTCAGCGAAAGCATAGATAAGCATTGACAGACCTCATAGTTTTTTAGATGCGCATAAGTGCTTTGCATCTCAGTAGCAAAAGGTAGAGGTCACTGAGGCTATTACATAAAGCCGTAGAACTGACGGATGCTAATTTACATAGTAGGACAGTTTTTTTATGCAGCTAGTAAGTCTGCATATAATTTGCAAAAGATGGTGTGTACGGACTGCATTTTAGTTTCTTTTCTTTTTATTCTCTGACGGGTCCTCCGTGAAGATGCGGCGTTTCACTGTTTTTGTGCCCACATTAGGTTCCACCTCCGTCTTTGATCGAGTTTGTATAGTCAGTGATGCTGCTTGCGGTGGGGTGGTATCTGTATGGAAAATGAAAACTTGTTTTAGCAAGCAAGAGAGCATGGTTTTTTTAAAGAGGCAGAGTGGCGAGCAAATAAAAAAAATTCGAAATTCTTTTAGCAAGACAGAAGCTAGAATGCATCACCTTGTTTTGTTTCCGCTTGTGGTAGACTGTGTTGTTCTTCTTTGCATGCTGTTTCTTCTTCTTTCTTTAGCACTGCGGTTTTTTTTAAAGAGGCAGAGCGTGTGAGTAAATAAAAAAAAATTTGAATTTGTTTTAGCAAGAGAGAAGCTAGACTGCGTGACCTTGGTTTGTTTCCGCTTGTGGTAGATTGCCTTGTTCTTCTTTGCATGGTGTTTTTTGTTCTTTCTTTAGCATCGCTTTGTCCCCTTCTGGTTCAACATTCTGTAGCTTAGCCAATTGTGTGATGTCTGCAAAAGAAAGATCTAGGTAAATGGGCAGGGCAGTAAAAGGCATGATAGGGGCTTATTTGTAGGGTAAAAATTTGTCACCTTTTGAAGAATCATTGTGGTCCGTTGTGTTAGTGGTTGTTTCACCTTTCAGTTCCGCTGTGGGTGCGGGTAAAGCCTTTGGCATGTCTGAGGCAATTTCTTTTGGCTTATCCGTTATGCCAAAAACCTCATCCACAACAAATTCAGTAACTCCTGGATTGGACGTTGTGTTGTAGTGGAACTGAAATGTGTGGGTTGTTCCAACAATTGCCTGTATTTCGTTAGGAAAGTGACTCTGTTGAGAATTTTTGTTCGATGCAACTAAGTCTCCACAGTTGATCCCAAGAAAGTCGTCTGCTTTAGGAGTGAAAAAGATGAATGTTGCCGAGGTTGCGCCGTCTGTTAGGGTAGCTCTGAAATTGTAGCTGCATAAATTTTATGGTTAGATAGTGAGGCATAAACCGGTGAATACTTGAATGGCACATTTGCGCACCGGTAGTTCGGAGCAGGTATGACTCCATGAGTTTTGCACTTGTAGTTCCCATCCTCGTAGGTCACCTTACTAATGCAGACACAGCAAGAGGTATAGTACCATCCCCTGCTCGTGTTGACCTTCGTTATTGTTGCCTCGCAAGTAAACCTCACCCCCTGGCAAAATATATTGAGAATGCGTGTTAATTAGTGTATTAATGTGAGTAGAGGTTATCATACGCAAGTTACCTTATAGCTTGCTGCTTTGTGTTTGTAAAGCTCTTGGAATGGGATACGGTTTTTTTGCTGCTCTTGTTCGGTGTCATTTAACCTGTACCTAGTTACACATAGTGGTTTCTTTTCTTCGTAGAGTGCCTTGTATCTGTTAGATGTTTGTTTTGTGTTAGGAAGATGAAAGGAGATCTAAAATGGATGAAAGCTTAAAAAAGGAAAAAGTGACCCTTACGCTGATTTGTATTGCTGAAGGTCAGGGATGTCCGGGTTTATGTAGCAGTGCGTTGCAGGGGTGGATGTAAGTTGTAGATCTGCAGTTAGAAAATAGGTTGTGGTAAGTAATTTAAGAGATGCATATATATGTAAGAGATGTTTTCACCTCTCTTTAGGAACTTGGTGACCCTGCAAGAGCTCACAGCTATTATGATAGGTCTTTCAAGTTTCTCGATTTCGTGTTTTTCAAACTTGTCAGCGAGGTCATCCCACAAAGTCAACTCAATAGAGATTCGGCTGTTTGCAAAAGTAGTCTAGTGTTAGTAAGCAGAGTTGATCAGTTTTTGAATTATGGTTGCTGAAAAGCTTACTTTAGATTTTGGATTTCAACTTTTCTGAGTCTTGATTGATTTGTTGTAGGATTACCGACATTCCCAGCCTCGCCTGATGTAATGTAACATCCAATATAATCTGCACCATTTGAGTATATTTGCGGTTACTTTTTCTGTTTTTTTATTAGTATAGTACATGGAAGTAGGAGAATGTGTGCGGAAGAACCTGTAAGTATTGGGTAGTCTTTTATGCCCTTGTCGCGTGGATCCCAAACTTTTGTAGGTAATTGGTTGTAGGAGGTGAAGTGGAAGTAGTGATTTGGGAATGAGTCTGCTGGTATCTCATCAATTCTGGTTAATTTCTTAAAGGAAAGAGATGTTGGGTTTTCAAGCGTTCGCTGCCATTTGTCGGTTGGAGTACATTCAAAATCAGATACTCGAATAGCCTTGCCAGTGATGAGAAGAGGTTTGAAATGGTGAATATCATCAGCATCCATGTTAGCTTGGATTGCGTCCCCCTGTTTATGTGAAAAGTATTTTTCGTAAGGTTAATATAAGAATAAGAAAATTTGATTCGGTGTTTGGCTTACATGTCGGTCCAATAAGATTGCACGATATCCTGTTTCAGTTGTGTCCGGAGGATTTCGGCTTGCCCATACTCGGTACACCTTGAGCTCCAGTATCTTTCCTGTGTCTCCAGGCGTGAGGTCTCGGATACAGCTTAGCGTGGCACTCACTAATGCCATTCTGCTACACACAAACATTAGAGAAGGTGGTATGTGAGAAATAAAGTAGGAAACTAAAAGAAATATAAATGTGTTTCATGTACCTTATGAGGGAGAAATTATTGAATGGAATGCAATAGAAAGACAAAAAGGCAACAAATATGAAATTCCATCTACAATAGGTATAATTAGCTGTACATTATGCAACTTTATTCTATGTATTTGAAGTTATGTTAGTGTTATTGTGTTAAGGAAATCTCTGTAAACTATATTTTTAGTGACGGTTGTAGGGTAGGAATCGTCTTTTTTTATAAGAATTTTCAGACCGTTTGGGGATGTTGCTCGTGATAATGCAACGTAAAGTTGGCCATGCGAAAACACAGGTTCGGGAAGATAAACCCCTATTTTATTGAGAGACTGTCCTTGGCTCTTGTTTATGGTCATTGCGTAGCACAGCTTCACCGGAAACTGCTTCCTTTTAAAGACGAATGGCATCTCGTCGTTTGTTATTTTTAGAGGTATTCTTGGGATGAAAACCCTGTCACCGATTCTATTTCCAGTGATAATTTCTGCTTGTATCAAATTGGCATATAGTTGTGTAACTATCATCCTTGTTCCATTGCAGAGTCCCCCACCAAGGTTCAGGTTCCGCAACATCATAATTGGGCTACCGATTTTAAGTTCCAGTTTGCTGGGTGGCAGGCCTGGAAATTTTAGAGTGTTAAGGAACTCGGGCGGATAGAGGAACTCATTGGCAGCGCCATTTCCCGCTTTAGGAATGGCTTCATCTGAACTCATGTAAGCTGTTGTTTCTCCCTTCATTGATGAAAGCACCCTTGCATTAATTTCATCGGCTGTTTCATTCTTAGGACAGACGATCGCCTTTTGTTGTAATATTTCTGCATTTGGTGAATCTAATGTTTGCCTGTCATAAATGAAATCGATAAGTGTAGTTAAACCATGATCGTCATCCTGGATGAGATAATCCTGTGGAATTGTTATCCACCTTTCATTTTCCGGGTCTTCTGTGTCACATTCCCCAATGTTACCGTCTCCAATATCCAATAACCATGACGCGAATGCCTCTGCCTTTTGTTTGTCAGCTTCATCTAGGTGCGCCTGTAATAATCTCATGTTTTGTTGAAGCCTGAAAACTTTAAAATGCCTCCATAGATAGGAAGCAGTTATTGATGCCGCCACAATGTCTCGTTTTGTTCCTTTCTTTTTAACTGGCAACGTTTGTCTAAAATCACCTCCTAGCATCACTGATTTGCCACCAAACAATGCATCCGGTTTTGTCAGAACATCTCTAAGTGTTCTGTCCAGTGCTTCAAAGCATCTTCTGTCATTCATTGGCGCCTCGTCCCAAACAACCAAATCAGTTTCTGAAAGAAGCTTTGCAAGCAGCGTATTCTTTTTGACATGACACATTGACTCATCTGTCAAGTCAAGTGGCAACTTGAACCTTGAATGCGCCGTTCTGCCACGTGGAAGCAACAAAGAAGCAATTCCAGATGAAGCGACAGCCAGGACTATTTTCCCTTCCGAACGCAACCTGTTTATTATTGTTTTCCATAGAAATGTTTTGCCTGTTCCTCCATGACCGTAAACGAACACCAATTGTTGCTGATTTAGGTGAGACGATTGGACAATTAGGTTGTAGATGTCTAGCTGGTGTGCATTTAGTTTTGTGATTGCAGTTTCAACATCCATTCTTAGCTCGTCTCGGTCGTAGTTCCTTTCTTCCATGAGTAGCCGGTTGTGGAGATCATCTAGCAGGTGCTGTGGAGGAGGCTGTAGGCCAAAGTCGGTGACTGATTTTGAGCAACCATTAAGTATGACCTCTAATTCATACAAAACGTATCCTTTCAGTTCTGGATTGTTGATGTGGAGATCTTCAATGTGAGTCATATCAGCAGCCCTTATTCGAATATCGTCAGCCATGAGTGACCAATGTCTTTCCCACAGGCGAATTGTGTCCGCTACGTCACAATAAAGGATAATTTGAGCAAAGAGTGTGCGTAGCTCACTTGCTGTAGCTGAGATTGCTGCTTCTTGTAATGCCGTGTCCCATTCTTTGTCGTCTTCCAGTAATCCCATTGCTTGGCAGGCTGCTCGGTAAGTTGTGAAGACTATGTTGTTCACTTTTCTAAGTTCTTCGAACGATCTGCACCCTTTCTGGTGACACAAAAGCATCCTCAGGTAGAAGAGTTCCCCTGATGCTGGGTGCACATATGCAAGTCTTCCAATTGAGTATCTTGTTTTCTGTTTCCTAGGCGTCCAAATCTTTGTAGCGTCGTTCCACACAAAAGACTTGGGGAAATCTAAATATGTTAGGTGTCGGCCTTCTTGATATAAATTGTTGCACGTAAACCATTCGGTCAGTGTTGTCAATGTTCGACTTTCATCAGTGACAACGTATCCCAAAGCCTCTCTGTCCCTGAAACTTATCCGTTGCATACCTTCAAGATGGACTGCAAGGATTTGGACGGCTGGTTCTCTGTGATGTATGGAGAAACCAAGAATTCTCCAGCATGCCTCGTGGGGACAAATAAACCGGCCATCTATGAAGTTCTTTATCTCATCAACCTGAATTCGTGGAGCATTAGTTGATGTCGATGGTTGACCAATCGGCCTGCTGATTCGAGCTGCAATTCTATCCGTCCCTTTTGATATGTATTTGAATAGATACTTGATCAGCATGCTCCACCCACAATACTCCACATTTATGTGTGCATCGAACATAAGGCAGAGGGTCCTATTGTACGGGACTACATACGTGTTATCTAGTCTCACCCTTTCCCTTATTGCATAATGCTGGTTTTTCCTTCTCCGGTAATGCACATGGCCATTTTTGTCAAAAAATGTCTTTTCTTCATTTTTTTTCGGGAATTTTTTTTTGCACGAACCTTCCTTCATACATGGTGCCCCCGGAAAAACTGCTCCACATGGCCCATGCAACATCATCTCAGTCACAACTTTGTACCCTTGTGGGTCAGCCTCTCGGTCAGGTAGCTCTGCAGATATGAATTTGTCAACATCATCGGGTGACTGTATCTTGTGTCCGGATTTTAGCCACAGTAGGGTGTGACAGTGTGGAAGACCCCGCTTTTGAAATTCTATCGTGTATAACACTGCATTGGTAATCAAATGCAAAGGAAATGCAGGTCAGCGATACATAATTTCCTGTTTAATGTTTCATGTATAACTGAATTGTAACTTCTAACCACTACTGCAATTTTTTATAAAAGCGTACCTCCTGCAGCAGGTCCAAATATGGTTCCATTTTTCAAGGCTTCGATGAAATGATGCACCTTTTGCTCAAACACACGGTCTACAATGTCGGCTCTATCGGCTGGTGAAAGGTCTGGATGAGAACGCATATACCTTTTAATTTCTGGCCATTTCACATTGCACGTGAAGGTAATGAAAAATTGAGGGTTACCAAGAACTCGACAAATAGCAAGAGCATCGAGATAGTGGCTATACATATACCGCGGGCCGCCAGTGAAACTTGAAGGTAGAATTATTCTTTTACCTATGTCTGATCCTGAACGATCTCCCCTTGAAATAGCGTCATAAATTCCTGACAAATACTCGCTTCTTATATCATTTTGCTTTGCTCTTACAAAATCAAGCCGTTCTTGCTCCAGGGCACAATAAACTGACACAACGTATTGCTGAAACAACCTGCCACCCTTGAAGAGAAGCCCGTGCAAATGAGGCCTTTCATGTATCTGGTAGGTGTAGTAAGTTTTCATAGTCATTTTTGGCTTCTCTCCATTTGGTTTAGCTGTTTGTAACGTTAGTTTTGTAGTATACCCTGGCTGACCATACACAAACAGGAGCGGGAATTGTAATGCCATGTAGGTAGAATGTAGCTTGTTAATCCGTTGTGGCCGCTCACCCTTTTTGTGTATCACGACATCATACTCTGTGTCTGTTTCAGGGCCACTTTCAAAAACGATAGCTCCAAGGATGTCTGCTGATGGCAAATCATACTGGCGAGCCCCATCTACGTTATAGAGGCGAACAGTGAAATCAGGTACATCATTTTCATTGCATATGTCTCTCGCTGTTCTGAACAACGCCACCAATTCATTGTGAGTATCCAAAATTTGTATCAGCTGCTCAACTATTTCGGGTTTCAAAGACCGTGAATTACCGCCGCCAAAGTGGTACAGCCTATTTGCTACCTCATTATGGGTGTCATATATGTAGAGTTGCAAAAATTTTGGCCTTGCATTATCTGGCGGACAGAGTGCTCCTATCTGGTGCCGTATCTCCCCTGAAATCTTGAACACATATGGACCTCTCCCATTATTTACTGTATCGTCTATCTCCGCACCAAATGAGGTCATACTGAACATTTGATTATATGCTCTAATGTTTTCCATGAAGTGTTTGTCCTTGAACAGCTGTTTTATAGAATCTGGTGGGTCTCTTTCTTGCTGAAGCCGCACATTGCCTTCTCCACAGCAACGGCTGTAGCGGATCGTGGAACCTCTGCTACTCTTTAGCCGTTCACCAAACCAAAAAGATGCGCCGCACCACTGACACCTCCAATCAGCATCGCCAATATCAAGATATGCAGGTGTCAAATCTGTCACAGGTAACATACATATGGTTGCATGANGCTACCTCATTATGGGTGTCATATATGTAGAGTTGCAAAAATTTTGGCCTTGCATTATCTGGCGGACAGAGTGCTCCTATCTGGTGCCGTATCTCCCCTGAAATCTTGAACACATATGGACCTCTCCCATTATTTACTGTATCGTCTATCTCCGCACCGAATGAGGTCATACTGAACATTTGATTATATGCTCTAATGTTTTCCATGAAGTGTTTGTCCTTGAACAGCAGTTTTATAGAATCTGGTGGGTCTCTTTCTTGCTGAAGCCGCACATTGCCTTCTCCACAGCAACGGCTGTAGCGGATCGTGGAACCTCTGCTACTCTTTAGCCGTTCACCAAACCAAAAAGATGTGCCGCACCACTGACACCTCCAATCAGCATCGCCAATATCAAGATATGCAGGTGTCAAATCTGTCACAGGTAACATACATATGGTTGCATGATTTTTTTTGCAATGTAAGCTTTGTCAACGAATATATTGTAAAGACGCTGCACAATTCAATTTACCTCCACCATTAACAGCTGTTGTAGAACCACAATGAGAACCACGCCTGGTTGATCTCCCCTGTTGCCTAACTGGACGCGCTTGAAATTTCCGGTGGCGGTCCTCTCCTGTAAGTCCATCAAAAATTTAATGTTTTTGGTAATCTAAAACCCCAAAAGAAGTAAAGATAGCAATTCGTGTTCGACTAAGCCTTTAACACTAACCGCTATAAGCTGACGGATTTGATACACTGGTAACAATTGTAGGATCCCGCAGGTGATGTTGCAAGATACTGGTAGATGCTGGCGCGGCTGTAAAATAATTAAGGTTAGTNGAATTTTTTTGCAATGTAAGCTTTGTCAACCAATATATTGTAAATACGCTGCACAATTCAATTTACCTTCACCATTAACAGCTGTTGTAGAACCACAATCAGAACCACGCCTGGTTGATCTCCCCTGTTGCCTAACTGGACGTGCTTGAAATCTCCGGTGGCGGTCCTCTCCTGTAAGTCCATCCAAAATTTAATGTTTTTGATAATCTAAAACCCCAAAAGAAGTAAAGATAGCAATTCGTGTTCGACTAAGCCTTTAACACTAACCGCTATAAGCTGACGGATTTGATACACTGGTAACAATTGTAGGACCCCGCAGCTGATGTTGCAAGATACTGGTAGATGCTGGCGCGGCTGTAAAATAATTAAGGTTAGTTTTTTTCCTATCAGCTGCCAATGCTGTAAATCACATAATAGTAAACACATCGATATAACCTTCGGCATTTTCTTGGCCATTCCCTGAATGGGACAGGGGTTCATTCATCGGCAGAGGTGTAGGCGAGTAATATATGCCCTCAGCAGCAGAAGACACATGCGTTGATGCAGGGCTATGTAGGTCAACTGATGGTTCATCGCTGTAGAGGTAACGCATTTGATCTGTATAATGTGAATTTCTTTTTCCGTCAACAACATTTTGTTGCTCTTGGTCCGTGCCACTACCTAGAATCACAATCGATGTAGAACTTAGATGGTAAATATAGTAGGTGACATTAGGTTTAGGCAAAGACGACTAACCTCTACGCCTTTTTCCCTTGAACATGATACCCTGCAAAGGAATACCCGGTTTCCTCTTGCACGGGCGACCCTTTGAGGTTAACGGATGCAGTGTTGCCTCTGGTTGTTGGGGCAAATAGGCTCCCTGAATGTTAGGCAGGTGTGAACCTCCGCTTTCAAATACCATATTCCCATAGGTTTGATACACACAGAACGGGTCTGTCGTTGCAGGACCTACATGTGAAAGAAATTTCAGTGCATATAAGTATGGCACATTGTATAAGCAGCGACATTATAAGGAGAAATATTACCTACGCTATAGGCGTGTGCAATTTCGGTGTAGTCTAAACAGGAAGGGTCACTATTACATGGAATAGACCCTTCCGGCTGAAACAATGTATTTTCATAGATTCGGAAGCCATGCGTTGGGTTTCCAGTTGCAGTACCTGAATGCAAAGAAAACAGAATGAGCAACGCAACCATGGTACCACATATAAGCAAAACAATAAAAAAAGAGCTATATTACCTCGATTGTATGTAGCTTTCCCCTTCCCAAACCCTGTGTGACAGTTGTGGTTGTTCACCACACCACGTGAAGATCCACACGGGTCACACTCAACCAACATAGCATCATTGTCTACATAAAGAGTCCGTTCATGACAGCGTGACACAGACGGGACCTCATCCTGAATAGACCGCTGCCTCTCTAAACCGGAAACATCCCCAAACGGCCGATCGAAATTCACTTGCAGTGAATGCATGTCCACAGCATGCAAGGGTTTTTTTTTGGTGCAGAACCCCTTAAGAAAGGCTCAATATTGGATGATTGTTTTTTTTTAGGCATTAGGTTTACACTTTCCTTTTTCTCTACAACAATAAATAAGATTTTCTACTCCTACCTAGCTTCCGATTTCTCTACAGCCACTTTGTGGATTCTCTGTGTGTTGTATGAAATTTTTTTTTTCTAGGCCATGGACTTTGTAAAAAACAAAGAATGCACACCCTGGCTAATCTTGTTCGGAGGCATCACTTTTACACTCCNTTCCGATTTCTCTACAGCTACTTTGTGGATTCTCTGTGTGTTGTATGAAATTTTTTTTTCTAGGCCATGGACTTTGTAAAAAACAAAGAATGCACACCCTGGCTAATCTTGTTCGGAGGCATCACTTTTACACTCCGTGCTCTGTTTTCAATTTTTCACCACAACCAAAGACCTTTTCTTGGTTGCACTTAATTTCTGGTTTCTATAATCCTATTTCTATAAACCTACTGTGTAGATTCCTTCTAATATGGCTTAACCTTTTTTTTCAGGACATGCAGAGTGTAAGAAACAAAGAATGCACACCAACACACCCAAAAATAAAACATGACAACAAACATGTGTGCACTCTCAGTCAGCCAACATGCATGCATGGAAAGAAAAAACACAAAATAAGCAAGAACAACATACCTATGACTCGAAAGCTTATGGCAATACAGTCTGCTACAAACCTTTATTTTTTTTTTGCTCTTTTTTTTCCAACTTTTTTTCTTCTTCTTTCTTCTACAAACCTGGAAACTGAGAATGTTTATGGTGACTTTTGGTTCAATAATGCATATACATTGTGTGATTTGTGATTCATGAACCTTATTGGTGTAGTACTTGGAAGACCATGCTTTGAAAAAGTATTATGCACACTTGTTTTGTAGATAATGAAGGCAGAAACTGTGGCACAACTGCACCCCTCGTGGGTTTGAAAAAGTGCCCAGGTTTGGTAGATTAGCAAGAGTATTAGGGAGTATAAGGCGTGAACAGTGATGAAGGGTATGCAAGGCAGCCAATGGGCTGCTGCCAAGCCCAACCTGCTCCACTGTTGGACCACTAATGGGTCAACAAACACAATGGTAACTCACTTTAGGACCAATGGGATGGAAGATTAGGAAAGTTAATGAAAATTAGAGAAAAAGCTTTGTGTCACATCATGTTTGGTTGTTATATTATAGTATAATTTGCTTCGATGCGTTATGATGTTCAAGTCTAACTAATCTATATATCATGATGTATGTTCAAGTCTGGTAAATGTGATTTCTAGTCATCATAATACATCAATCTTCAATCATACCGAAACACAGACATGTCGAATAGCTTATATGAATCATGTATTTAGTTACTAAATGTTTAATTTGTGAATGTATATCATCTATCAGTTACACATAAAAACTGAAACCTGAAAGTTATTGGTTTTGTTACCGGTATAATTGATTATTAGATAAATTTTTATGCATCAACATACCCGATCTTGTGTGGAAGTTTTCAAGAACTCTTGTTTTATTTTTTTTTGGAAATTATCTTGTTCAATTGTTGATATATATATATATATATATATATATATATATATATATATATATATATATATATATATATATATATATATATATATATATATATATATATATATATATATATATATATATATATGGCCTTTTTGATTGATACTAAACGTTTTACCTAATGAGAATCACATCATGGCATAGTAGATATCATTTGTGACTCTAATTGTTATCATGGTTAATTTATTTTAATTAAATTTACGTCTGGCTTTAATTGTGATCATGATACAGTTTCTCACTATATACACACATCATACGAGTTCTAATCAACAATATATAGAAAGATAACAAAAGTCGGAAGTTGGGATTCCACATTGTAACTTCATGGTTGTTGGGCTGATATCCAACATTTATAATTATCTCACATCATTCATATGTATTAAATTATATGGAAGTTTAAGATCATGAACCTCTTCAAGACATGTAAGCATGAAATAAGAACTCACTATGGATGAAACACAAAATAAAGCTTCTGAATAGGTTTAAACAGTTTCGTGAATATGTCATTGTGGATGTTCTAATTTTAGTTGGACTAATTACCAGCTGGTGCCTTTCGAAAAAAAATTACCAGCTGGTATTGTCTTAAAACTGCTCTCTATTAATAGACAATAAAATTTTGTAAAGAAAAACTCAAGGACAATAATTCAATGCTTTGTGTTGCGTACCTAAAGGATAGTGGCTTCTATCATTTAAGCTCAAAGGTATACCGCATTATTTGTTATCTATTGGTATATACTAATTACTGTTCGAACTATTTTATTCGAAACAGTGATCTAGTGAGATGAATGGTTTAATTTTCATTCCAGGTTCAACACATTTGTTACTTGTTCAAAAGGTAAATCTATTATATATAAGTTATAACCCAAGTTATACAAGATTTGATGTCACGTATTAACGGTCCGCTTATGTAAATTGTATCTGACCTACTCAACCGACCCACTGATTCGTTGACTTGTCTTCTCGACTACGCAAGGGAACAACCTTAGTTCTATGTCTAAGTTCGTCACTGCTTACTGGATAAATTGGCTATGTATGCCTTTTGTTTTGTGTTAATACTCTTTAATGTTTCTATCTTCATGGTACATATATATATCTATAAGAAGAGAGATGTGTTCGAAAGTCTACTAATCTAATATCATGATGTATGTTCAAGTCTGGTAATGTGATTTCTAGTCATCATAATACATCAATCTTCAATCATACCGAAAACCACAGACCCATGTCGAATAGCTTTATATGAATATGTATTTATGTTACTAAATGTTTAATTTGTGAAGTATATCATTCTATGCAGTGGTATCTATAGGGAAATATAATATCTCGAAACCTGAAAGGTATTTTGGTTTGTTACCTGGTATATTGATTAGTTAGATAAATTTTATGCATCGAACATACCGATTTTGTGTGGGAAGTTTTCAAGAACTCTGTTTTATTTGTTTTTTGTGATAAATTATCTTGTCATTGTTGATATGTATGTATATAGTTATATATATATATATATATTAGTATATATATATATATATATATATATATATATATATATATATATATATACTATATATAATATATAATTATATATATATANGTAGTTAATGACAATACTGAAATCTGAAACACTAATGTGTGGAAAAATTATGACTTGAGGGATCAAATAACTTGGAAATGGGGTTTGGAGGTACGGAGTGTACACCCATCAGTCCCTGATTACCTGCTCACACTAGTGGTTGCTAGGTGAATTGTTATCTGATGTCATGAAACTGACTCTGCTGCTAGTGTTGGGTCTGCTCTAGGATTTGCGCGCTAGTGGTTGTTGAGTCTGCTGCTAGGCTCTGCTGCTACTGTGTGACTGCTGCTAGTACTCTGATGAAAAACTGATTTGACCTATTCAAAATGACGTCTATTGCTATTGTTATATATATATATATATATATATATATGGCCTTTTTGATTGATACTAAACGTTTTACCTAATGAGAATCACATCATGGCATAGTAGATATCATTTGTGACTCTAATTGTTATCATGGTTAATTTATTTTAATTAAATTTACGTCTGGCTTTAATTGTGATCATGATACAGTTTCTCACTATATACACACATCATACGAGTTCTAATCAACAATATATAGAAAGATAACAAAAGTCGGAAGTTGGGATTCCACATTGTAACTTCATGGTTGTTGGGCTGATATCCAACATTTATAATTATCTCACATCATTCATATGTATTAAATTATATGGAAGTTTAAGATCATGAACCTCTTCAAGACATGTAAGCATGAAATAAGAACTCACTATGGATGAAACACAAAATAAAGCTTCTGAATAGGTTTAAACAGTTTCGTGAATATGTCATTGTGGATGTTCTAATTTTAGTTGGACTAATTACCAGCTGGTGCCTTTCGAAAAAAAATTACCAGCTGGTATTGTCTTAAAACTGCTCTCTATTAATAGACAATAAAATTTTGTAAAGAAAAACTCAAGGACAATAATTCAATGCTTTGTGTTGCGTACCTAAAGGATAGTGGCTTCTATCATTTAAGCTCAAAGGTATACCGCATTATTTGTTATCTATTGGTATATACTAATTACTGTTCGAACTATTTTATTCGAAACAGTGATCTAGTGAGATGAATGGTTTAATTTTCATTCCAGGTTCAACACATTTGTTACTTGTTCAAAAGGTAAATCTATTATATATAAGTTATAACCCAAGTTATACAAGATTTGATGTCACGTATTAACGGTCCGCTTATGTAAATTGTATCTGACCTACTCAACCGACCCACTGATTCGTTGACTTGTCTTCTCGACTACGCAAGGGAACAACCTTAGTTCTATGTCTAAGTTCGTCACTGCTCACTGGATAAATTGGCTATGTATGCCTTTTGTTTTGTGTTAATACTCTTTAATGTTTCTATCTTCATGGTACATATATATATCTATAGTAGTTAAAGAAATACATGAAATCTGAAACACTAATTGTTGGAAAATTTAGTGCACTTGAGGGATCAAATCATACTTGGAAATGGGTTTGGAGGTACGGAGTGTACACCCATCAAGTCCCTGATTACCCTGACTCAATAGTGGTTGTGCTAGTGTGAATCTGTTTCTGATGATGCATGAAACTGACTCTGCTGCTAGTGTTGTGAGTCTGCTGCTAGGACTTTGCTGCTAGTGTTGTGAGTCTGCTGCTAGGCTCTGCTGCTAGTGTTGTGAGTCTGCTGCTAGTACTCTGATGAAATGTAACTGATTTGACCTATTCAAATGACAGTTATATCTATTGTGAGTCTGCTGCTAGTACTCTGATGAAATGTAACTGATTTGACCTATTCAAATGACAGTTATATCTACTATTATGACCACGTTTAATTGGTCATGTAACCACTATCTTTGGCTATAATGGGGGTAACTATGTGGAGATTAATGGGCCGATTAATTCTCATAATTCCATTTAATTAGCCATGAGTACTCTCCTATTTAAGAGGAATTATGTTGAGCATGAAAGACACACAGAAAACAAAACACTAATATACGCAAGGGTTATTGATTTGTGCCTAATTCAATAATAAACATTTGGTCTTATCCCAAGTAGATATTCGTGATACCCAGGCATTAGGGTCGAATAGTTTACTTTGGAAAGTGATAACACGATTCCAAGTGATATCCGGTAACCTTAATTGGTACGTAGTTAGGCTATTGATTATCTTACCCTGTTCTGGGCTCATAACCTCCAACAATCAAAGTAAACTATTTGTGATAATCAATGACNCTACTGATTATCTTACCCTGTTCTGGGCTCATAACCTCCAACACTAATTTGAATGAATTATTCATCATTTGTAATTTCAATTAAGCTATCATGGATGTGAATGTTGACCTTGCGGAAGAACCAGCAAAGCCCGCTCTATCGATGTCTAAAGTTTGTGCCATTCTTTTCCTATGTACACTGACGGCGATAATTCTCAATGTTCTTTATTACATCTATGTAAATCCAAACTCGGACGAGGACCCTTAATATTCTTTTGAAAAATGTGAATATTGTCGTAGGTATCAACAAGTATATTGTCATCACCAACATAAAATCACTACAAAGAAGTATGGAATCGAGTTTTACATGAAATCACCAGAACAGTTTGATAAAAAGTATCCTGCTGGAACTCCTTCAAGGGCACGGGTTGAGAATAGTATCATAAAAAAGTACAAAGGATTCGCTCGGAATTATTGATATGAAGAAGAGAAGGTGCATATAAAACGCCCTGATTTTCCAACTCCTATATGTGATAAACTTAAACAAATAGGGATGTACAGAAGCTGGCTAGATTAAAAGTTTTTTAGCGTCGGTGTGGTTGATTGTAACAAGGGTATTGCTAAAGCCAGTGGCGGAGCTGTGTGGGGTAAGGTGGGCCATGACCCACCCACAAAGCCCTAAAAATTATACACAAGTATTATGTAAAATTCTCAATGTTGTAAAGTGTAACTAATATTGTTTTTTTGGCCCATCTTATCTACTGATAAAGTCCATGTAGGAATACTAATTGTTATACAAATGATCCATCGCCTCTTATAAATACTTTACAAAACTTGATTGACTAAATAAATAAATAATCCTCAACATATTGGTTGCAACATTTGTACATAGTTACATATTATAATGTTTGTTAGCACTTGCTAACGTCCTTTAATTTTTTTGGCCCCCCCAAAACCAAATTCCTGGCTATGCCCCTGGCTAAAGCTAACCTGGTTGTGAAAGCTGATCGATAAGGTGATGGACCGGATTTTAGTATGTTAAATCCGGTTCGCGTCAGGTTTGTGTACTTGGGTTTGGGAAGTGTATGTTGTAATAGATGTTAGATCCTTATATAACTGAAAGGATATTGGCTCATATCAAGTGGGCAAATTAAACATTTAATAATTGGCAAGTTGTGTTCTACAAGTTGATGCAACTTGCTTATCCTTTCTACATGCATGAACTTGCAAGGATATGGAGCCTATAAATAACTCATTAGTTTCATGTTGAAGGCACACCAAAAACACAGAGACAAGTACTTCTTGTAGTATTCTTAGTTCTTCCTCTTTAGCTGTAGTTTGTAATATGTTTCTATAAGAAATATATAAGAAAGTTTGGTGTTTCATTCTTGGTTCTTTTCATATTGTCTAAATTTTCAATTAGCTAGTATGAGGTATAGTAGTGGTGTTGAAATATTCACACTCTTTACCTAGTCGGTGAGATATTATCGCGGTTATTCCACAACAAATGGTATCAAGAGCCGAGGTTATTCTTAGTATGCTCTGTGGTTGCAATTTATTTTGATCCTCCACATCAGAAAAGAATTACGTTGGTTTTTTGGTTGAAGCTATTGAAAATTTATTTGTACACGAAATGGCGGATGGCAAAGTTGACAAACCTTCTACATCGGTGGATCCAACATCTCCAAGTTGGGCTAGACTGGTCCTGACGTGTAACACCCCCAAAATCTGGTTTAGCGGAAGCATACATGTTTGGGTGCTACTAAATTGGTATCACAACACAAAGTAAAAATAACGGTTTTTATCTCGACCATTTAGAAGAATTTTCTTTAACAAAATATTCAATTTACATCGTTCAACAATAGTACGGAAAATAGGCCCATAGAATAAATAAAGTGGTCCCAATTATATCAGAGTCATCTATGACCATGCCTTGCCCTGCCAACGCCTCCAATAGTAAGCTATCGCTTTAAACCTGAAAATACATGCTAAAA
>LBNU01033045.1:103614-117673 GCA_014162995.1 Artemisia annua
TTTTATGAGTTATTAGCACACACAAGCATTCCACAAAACAAAAATCAATTAAACCATATGAGTTTCAAAATCCATAACATACATAATTTCAAGATAACCATTTTATTAACAAAATAATACCAAGAAAACTTCAAAGTGTAAGATCAAAGAATCCTTACAACAGGGAGGGTTTGGGGATTGATCGAAAGAAGAAATCAAAAGCCAGGAGCCCGAAGACCAAACGATCCAGCCGAATCCAAAACAAACCAAAGCTTTAACCATCCTTAAGAAAGCTTGTTATTTGTGATGAGATTAGGATGAGAGCCTGTGTGGATCTCCAGATCTTCGAGCAGGAATAAAAAGAGAAAAAGAGGCAAAGTTTCGACATGCTTTTGGACATGGAAGATGAGGAGTAACCGTTTGTAGCAAAACTCACTATCAATTCTTCAATCTCTATACCAAATCGTGATGTAGCCTTGGAAAGAAGGAAAAAAGAAATGCAGTTGAATAATGACTTTGGGAAGGAGATAAAGTAAGAAAACGACACATCCTTGTTTGACTTTGAAAAGTAGATGAGATGTGGCTTTATCAAAATAAAAGAGGGAGGTGAATTTGTTTTATTATAACACCGTGTATCTCGTGTCCCGTTGAGCTAAGATGTAAATGCGGTATCCCGATCTCGTAAATGAAAAAAAATATATATATATATATATATATATATATGTATATATTTTTGGAAATGTTTTAATAAAGGTGGTATAAAAATAAAATTATCTACTCCGAAAATTAATTATAGAGTTTCTGCCATTACTAATGTGGTGTCGGTACGCACGCGGTGTCGTGTTTCAGTAAATGCGAGATAGCCTCTCATTTTTGAGTTTCAATCATTAGTAAATGTCATAAAATTAATGTTTCACATTTTCTGATAAAATTAAAAATTTCCACTATTACAATAGTAGTCCGGAAAATTACGGGTGGTTACAGTCTACCCTCCTTACAAGGAATCGCGTCCCGCGATTCAGTTTACGTTGTTTGTTAGTATGATGTTTGGAGAAGGGTGATGATACTTGTAACCGATTTGGGTCCCACTAGATTGTTAATTAAGATTTTATCTTTGTTTGTGGGAGAGTAATTAGGTTGTCTGCTATTGGTATTCCCTTTTGAGGTTTTTGGTAAGGTACAATGATTCCTAAGGCAGGTTAAATAGTATAATGGTTGTGGTCGCAATCCCACGATGTTTACCAGTCTTGTTTGTGCGGCTCCTCTAAATTTTCTTGGTCTTAATCCCATTTATAGTCTATATTTTAGTGACATAAAATCCTAACCCGATTGATGTAAAGTGGTAAGAATGGCTGATGATTGGTCTTCAAGATTTGTTTCGAAATTGTGTGTTTTCCGTTTCAGAGAAATGGGTAAAATTTTGTTCGAAAACTTTATTTGGGTAATTTTACACGAATTTGACCTAAATAATTTTCCAAGTATTACACATTTCTTTGTGGGAATTAATAGTTACTAAGATGACTCAGTTTTTAAAAGATTTAAAATTTTGTAAAACGTGTCCCTCATCATGGGGTGGATAAGGTAATTCTGTAAAATATTACTTACAAGAGTTTGATAACGTCTGACCAGAAAAGTTTTATCTCATTGAAATGAGCATTTCAGAAAATTTGACTACGAGTTTTAGAGAAGGATCCTTAAAAGTAAGAACGCCAAAGGAAAAGGTGAAATCGGGTATATACGTCTACCTATATTTTAAGTGCCTAAGGGTTGAGTCTAGTTGTTCAGGCTGAGTAAGATTTGACGTTTATACTAAGTGAATTTTATAAACAGAAGTATTCAGTTTACTTTAACCGTACCAAGGGGTAGTAACATAAAATGCTTTTCAATTGAGTGAATAGTTCATAAGGTGATTGCAACATAGTTTAACAAACTGGTTGTACAACAGCTTATATAGTAATAGAAAAGCAATTTATTATTTACAAATAGTGGTAACATTGTAGTTTATGTTGTGATTTAGTAGTAAGGCAACAAATTGGTTTAATGAATAATTCGTGGGATGCTTTGTAAAACAGCTTATAGGACAACTAAGAAAAACACTTCATTGTTCATAAAATAAGAGTAAGGTCGAAATTTTTGATTTTATGATATAATAGTAAAACATTTTGTAGGATGATTGCAAAATGGTCTTTTGGGTAGTTGAAAACAGTTTGTATGCTAGTAGTGACACAGTTTGTTATCTTATAAGAGGGTAGCAAGGTAGACAACTGGTATTCTCGAGGGATACGTAAAGGATTAGGTGTGTGTTCCAGAGATAGTGGTCCAGGTTACTCCTTAAGGTCTTAAGGTTTCTGTTGGGCATAACATCCCTGCTGAATGGGGAATTTGGCAAGTACGGAGTACGACCCTGAAGGAGGCTGTTGATTACTACTAGCAATCAGTTGGTTGTCTCAGTAGTGTACTTAGTACTTAACGCGGAAGGTACAATATCAATTGAGTGTAGGGTTCGAGGTGGAGATGACTATAACATAACCAGGTTGTGATAAAAGATAAGAGAAAAAGTATTGTGATGCCAGTGTGTCATGTGTAGATGTGAATGTTCATGTTATGCAATGATTATGTACACACACAAATTTTTGAAACTTTCAGAAACCAAATAGAAATCAATCTGGACATAATTCTATTATAACTACTCTCAGTATCGCAAAATTCACCTCTAAGTCGGAAATAGGTGATCAGGCTATGTCCCACTGTCCCTGGTCGAATATAGGTGATCAGTCTATATTCCACCGAGGTTTAATGAATTTTGAAATACTCAGCTTAGTTACACTAGTAATATATCCCTTACTTTAAAAGAAAATGTTTTATAATAAGGCAGGTGGCTCGGCAGGCAGGCATGTGGCTGTCATAGGGTCAAGTTTTTGTAAAAGTAGTTATAGTCTAGGTTTTAAAAATACCCAGTTCTCTATAACCAAGGCTCTGATACCAATCTGTAACACCCCCAAAATCTGGTTTAGCGGAAGCATACATGTTTGGGTGCTACTAAATTGGTATCACAACACAAAGTAAAAATAACGGTTTTTATCTCGACCATTTAGAAGAATTTTCTTTAACAAAATATTCAATTTACATCGTTCAACAATAGTACGGAAAATAGGCCCATAGAATAAATAAAGTGGTCCCAATTATATCAGAGTCATCTATGACCATGCCTTGCCCTGCCAACGCCTCCAATAGTAAGCTATAGCTTTAAACCTGAAAATACATGCTAAAAGGTCAGCTTACGCTGGTGAGTTCATAGGTTTGTATAAATAACAATGTAGAGTAAAAGTAATGTGAGTTCAATAGAAAGTTTTGTGACCATTGTGTCGCTCACAATGTCAGGAGAATATAGTTTACCTTCAAGTAAATGTAGTAATGTGGACCACAAGGTTTTCGAGTGTGAATAACCTTTCACATACAAATCAAGTTCAGTTTTAGTGACTACTGCTTTACTCACAGCGTCAGGAAAAATATCAGTAAAGTAGACCCTAAGTATTTAGCATTTAGTTGGACCATAGGCAGAGTCTGTGATCATTACAACGAATATAATGTCACACAAAATAACAGTCTGTTGCGCTAGCACTAAGTTCATGTAACCGAAGCTAGACAGTTCAGTGCGCTACCAAGTAGCACATAATAATAGTAGGGGCCCATAGCGAGTGTTTAACCCAATACACTCGTAATCCGACTTGGTATACGCCCGCATTGACCCGTCTGGCCAACCGAGCGGGGGGAGTCACCCCCAATAGATCTATTTATATCAATCGCGCTTCCCAACAGGATTAACGGCTCATGAAGGTGGGCATAACAGTGGGTTCAGGGGCTTAGGCTAACTGCGCAATAGTTTTAGGAAAATAACAACAATATAGTGGTCCAGGAAACGTTTTACATGTTTCTCACCCCATAGTTTGCAAAACAAGTATAGTAAAAATAGGGGCTATAAATTCACAGATATGATTTAAACACTTGTGTCCATAATAAAATAATTCAGCTTGTAACGATGAATCAGGTCATATGGTTAAATAACCAAACAAGTAATTTAGCAAGCACATAAAGTCTTCAAGTAAACAATTTAATGTTTAAGTAATGCAAATATTGAATTTAATAAAACGAGCATGTATCCTCCCCCAAAACAATTGTAAAAAAAAGAGTAAAACAGGGGGTATGAACTCACCTCAGTAAAGCAATCTGAAAGAGTAAGGTATCAAGTAGTGATAGTGTGCGGCACCGACATGCGACCTAGATTAGTATGGCAAGCTTAGTTTACAGTTTCAAGTTTGAGACCCGATGAAGTTTAAAAGTTTTAGAGTGTTTGTGTTATTGTTGCTTGTGTGGCAGCATTTAAGTTTAAAATAGTTTTCTAAATGTTCGTAAGTAATGGCTGACATTAGCTTTCGGAAGTGCTTAAGTATACATGTACAAATAATAGAAAGTAACACAAACGAATGAGTCCTTGGTTCGTCGGTAACCAAAAGACAATGTACGGAGAGTAATCACAAGTAAATGATAGACGAATTCGGATTATAAGGACGTCGTTTGAAAGCATATATGAAATATAACCATATAATAAAAGTGCGTAGAAATTATATTCCAATTAATAGTTTTACCAAAAGAGTTTGTATTAAAAATACTCTTATAAGTTATAAGTGTAGGTTTGTAAAAAAAAATCGGGTATGACCCGTGTATACGTTTCCGAGGTGACTAGATGTCGCAATTTTTATATATGTATATAAATAATAAACCGTTTCATATTGTTTATTAAAATCGATTAAGTGTTTATAATTTTAAATGTGTTATATTGAATTTAGATAAGCATATCAACCAACAACTTTAAAAGTTAGAACTTGTATTTCTAGTTTTCAATAAGTTTTATATAATAGTTTATAGTTTTGCTTGTTGAGTATATTTAATTTTTATTGTAAAGATACGTTTTGGGAAGTCGTTTATAAAGTATATCGCGTGGCTCGAGACCGAATAAATCAAAATATGCCGAAAGTCAAGTCGCGAACTAATAAGTCGAATAAGTCGGAATCAAATAAGTATTTCGGACGTTAGTTGGGCTCGGTGTGGGCTTCGGCCCAAGACACCCCTATCGACACACACACAAATACACAACCCAAGTCAAATGAAACCAATCCTATGATCTTTATCAGTCTAAATCCACTTTTGTGTTGAGTTTGTTTTCGACAACAGTGAATAAAAGGAAAAGAGGACTAAATGTAACCCAATTTCCAAAACAACCAAGGTATATTACATTTACTAGTTCTTCCTGAGCTTGAAATTGAAGTAAGACAAAAGTATTCATGCACAGCAAAAGACATAGTAAGATACACGTTGTTGGTTCGACCAACAATGGCTGCGACCACAAAACAAAACCAACTCATATCAATATCAAATTATAACTTGTATCTTTATGTTTTTATTTGTTTTTGGAGATGCGCTTCCAAAAGTGAGCAAACGAAGACAATCTATTTTCTTTTGTTTAAGGGTTTCGACCACAGAAGCAAGACACGCAATGCACACCATTTACCTCATCTGTTAAACAAAACACTTTTCTTTTGTTTGGAGTACTTTGACCATGACAGCAAAACCAATGATAACATAACATACCAAAACAACCAACAATTTTATACCACTGTGGTCACCACAGTGGGTTTCGATACTAACACAAAGTCCAACGTGACATAGACCCAAAATTCATCATAACAATTAAGCCACTAGATTAAGCAAAACGTTAATAATCACTTCCATAATTTTAGCCAATACTTAGTTTTTTTTTTTTTTTTTTTTTTTTTTTTTATGAGTTTATTAGCAGCCACACAAGATTCACAACAACAAAAAATCAATTAAACCATATGAGTTTCAAAATCCATAACATACATAATTTCAAGATAACCATTTTATTAACAAAATAATACCAAGAAAACTTCAAAGTGTAAGATCAAAGAATCCTTACAACAGGGAGGGTTCGGGGATTGATCGAAAGAAGAAATCAAAAGCCAGGAGCCCGAAGACCAAACGATCCAGCCGAATCCAAAACAAACCAAAGCTTTAACCATCCTTAAGAAAGCTTGTTATTTGTGATGAGATTAGGATGAGAGCCTGTGTGGATCTCCAGATCTTCGAGCAGGAATAAAAAGAGAAAAAGAGGCAAAGTTTCGACATGCTTTTGGACATGGAAGATGAGGAGTAACCGTTTGTAGCAAAACTCACTATCAATTCTTCAATCTCTATACCAACTCGTGATGTAGCCTTGGAAAGAAGGAAAAAGAAATGCAGTTGAATAATGACTTTGGGAAGGAGATAAAGTAAGAAAACGACACATCCTTGTTTGACTTTGAAAAGTAGATGAGATGTGGCTTTATCAAAATAAAAGAGGGAGGTGAATTTGTTTTATTATAACACCGTGTATCTCGTGTCCCGTTGAGCTAAGATGTAAATGCGGTATCCCGATTTCGTAAATGAAAAAAAAAATATATATGTATATATTTTTGGAAATATTTTAATAAAGGTGGTATAAAAATAAAATTATCGACTCGAAAATTAATTATAGAGTTTCTGCCATTACTAATGTGGTGTCGGTACGCATGCAGTGTCGTGTTTCAGTAAATGCGAGATAGCATCTCATTTTTGAGTTTCAATCATTAGTAAATGTCATAAAATTAATGTTTCACATTTTCTGATAAAATTAAAAATTTCCACTATTACAATAGTAGTCCGGAAAATTACGGGTGGTTACAGTCTACCCTCCTTACAAGGAATCGCGTCCCGCGATTCAGTTTACGTTGTTTGTTAGTATGATGTTTGGAGAAGGGTGATGATACTTGTAACCGATTTGGCTCCCACTAGATTGTTAATTAAGATTTTATCTTTTTTTGTGGGAGAGTAATTAGGTTGTCTGCTATTGGTATTCCCTTTTGAGGTTTTTGGTAAGGTACAATGATTCCTAAGGCAGGTTAAATAGTATAATGGTTGTGGTCACAATCCCACGATGTTTACCAGTCTTGTTTGTGCGGCTCCTCTAAATTTTCTCGGTCTTAATCCCATTTATAGTCTATATTTTAGTGACATAAAATCCTAACCCGATTGATGTAAAGTGGTAAGAATGGCTGATGATTGGTCTTCAAGATTTGTTTCGAAATTATGTGTTTTCCGTTTCAGAGAAATGGGTAAAATTTTGTTCGAAAACTTTATTTGGGTAATTTTACACGAATTTGACCAAAATAATTTTCCAAGTATTACACATTTCTTTGTGGGAATTAATAGTTACTAAGATGACTCAGTTTTTAAAAGATTTAAAATTTTGTAAAACATGTCCCTCATCATGGGGTGGATAAGGTAATTCTGTAAAAAATATTACTTACAAGAGTTTGATAACGTCTGACCAGAAAAGTTTTATCTCATTGAAATGAGCATTTCAGAAAATTTGACTACGAGTTTTAGAGAAGGATCCTTAAAAGTAAGAACGCCAAAGGAAAAGGTGAAATCGGGTATATACGTCTACCTATATTTTAAGTGCTTAAGGGTTGAGTCTAGTTGTTCAGGCTGAGTAAGATTTGACGTTTATACTAAGTGAATTTTATAAACAGAAGTATTCAGTTTACCTTAACCGTACCAAGGGGTAGTAACATAAAATGCTTTTCAATTGAGTGAATAGTTCATAAGGTGATTGCAACATAGTTTAACAAACTGGTTGTACAACAGCTTATATAGTAATAGAAAAGCAATTTATTATTTACAAATAGTGGTAACATTGTAGTTTATGTTGTGATTTAGTAGTAAGGCAACAAATTGGTTTAATGAATAATTTGTGGGATGCTTTGTAAAACATCTTATAGGACAACTAAGAAAAACACTTCATTGTTCATAAAATAAGAGTAAGGTCGAAATTTTTGATTTTATGATATAATAGTAAAACATTTTGTAGGATGATTGCAAAATGGTCTTTTGGGTAGTTGAAAACAGTTTGTATGCTAGTAGCGACACAGTTTGTTATCTTATAAGAGGGTAGCAAGGTAGACAACTGGTATTCACGAGGGATACGTAAAGGATCAGGTGTGTGTTCCAGAGACAGTGGTCCAGGTTACTCCTTAAGGTCTTAAGGTTTTTGTTGGGCATAACATCCCTGCTGAATGGGGAGTTTGGCAAGTACGGAGTACGACCCTGAAGGAGGCTGTTGATTACTACTAGCAATCAGTTGGTTGTCTCAGTAGTGTACTTAGTACTTAACGCGGAAGGTACAATATCGATTGAGTGTAGGGTTCGAGGTGGAGATGACTATAACATAACCAGGTTGTGATAAAAGATAAAAGAAAAAGTATTGTGATGCCAGTGTGTCGTGTGTAGATGTGAATGTTCATGTTATGCAATGATTATGTACACACACAAATTTTGAAACTTTCAGAAACCAAATAGAAATCAATCTGGACATAATTCTATTATAACTACTCTCAGTATCGCAAAATTCACCTCTGAGTCGGACATAGGTGATCAGGCTATGTCCCACTGTCCCTGGTCGAATATAGGTGATCAGTCTATATTCCACCGAGGTTTAATGAATTTTGAAATACTCAGCTTAGTTACACTAGTAATATATCCTTTACTTTAAAAGAAAATGTTTTATAATAAGGCAGGTGGCTCGGCAGGCAGGCATGTGGCTGTCATAGGGCCAAGTTTTTGTAAAAGTAGTTATAGTCTAGGTTTTAAAAATACCCAGTTCTCTATAACCAAGGCTCTGATACCAATCTGTAACACCCCCAAAATCTGGTTTAGCGGAAGCATACATGTTTAGGTGCTACTAAATTGGTATCACAACACAAAGTAAAAAGAACGGTTTTTATCTCGACCATTTAGAAGAATTTTCTTTAACAAAATATTCAATTTACATCGTTCAACAATAGTACGGAAAATTTAAAAGACAAGCGTAAGATAGAATCAAACAACACATAGACATATTGAATGATTAATTGATTACTTATCTTCAATGTAACCTGAGAGATCCAAGGGTATAAAACCCTTACAAAAGCTGCAAAAATCGTCTAGGGTTTCTCTCTAAAAAGTTCCACCCTAATGACTAAAAATTATGAGAATATATATAGAAAATCAGATCTGACGGCGTCACGTTATAGCCTTGACGCCGTCACCTCGCCGTGATTAGGGTTTCTTGATGTCCTTCTTGACGCCGTCCCTCTTTAATCCGTTCTGGCTTATCAAGACTTGACGCCGTCAGCTCCATGCTTGACGCCGTCTGGAGTACTATTCCAGCAGATTTTAGCACTTTGTCAAATTCTTCACTATTATGCTCCAAAAAAGTCCAAAATGCTTCCTTTTCGAGAATTTCTCTCCAAAGTACCTAAAATGCCAAAAGGAACGATTTAGGGTAATAATTGATCAAATAAATACGATTTAGGGCTTAAATGACCCCCCAAAAGCGGTACACTTTTCGCCTTATCAACTGCTCGGCCCAAGATGTTGTTGTTCCCCTTGTTTGAAGGTGTTTTCTTTTATAAGGCTTGCATACCTCCATTTAGACTATGGGTTTAGGTATTGCAGGCCTTATGTGAAGCTTTTATCATACCCCCCCCCCCTTTTTTGGTTGGTTGTTGACGAGGATTGGATGCCTCGGTCAGATGATGAATATGAACGCTTCGGATTCCATCATGAAGCTGATGTTTACTTGTCCATTTTTTTTTTATATATTTAGTATGGCCGAGTTATATAGTAGTGTTTCGGCTTCTTTTCGAAATTGTAAGGCCTTGGAGGCCCTAATCGGACTAGTAATGTAATGGTCTTCGGACCCCTTTTTGAATGTTAATACATCACTTTATTTTTCTTTGTTATGTGTTTATTTGTTGCGATATCTTTCGGACAGTTTGTATTATCCGATCTTCCATATGCGTATCTTTTGATTTTTAACTTAGGTTTATACACTTTTTATCTTGAGCATCTTATTAGTTATCCGTTAGGGGTTTCGTCTGGGCAATTCGTGCCATTCGGCGCTTGGCCCGGACGATTAATTGATACCCCTTGGGTGTGTATGCTTTTTAGGCAACTTGTGCCATTCGGCACTTGGCCCGGATGGTCGGTTAATATCCGCTTGGGGTTCTTAAGTCATTCGACAACTTGTGTCGTTCGGCGCTTAGCCTGGTACCCGCTTGGGGTTTTTAAGTTTTTCGGGCCACTTGTGCCATTCGGCACTTGGCCTGATACCCACTTGGGGTTTTTAAATTGTTCGGGCAACTTGTGCCATTCGGCACTTGGCCTGATACCCTCTTGGGGTTTTTAAATTGTTCGGGCAACTTGTGCCATTCGGCACTTGGCCTGATACCCACTTGGGGTTTGTAAATTATCCAGGCAACTTGTGCCATTCGGCGCTTGGCCTTACAACAATTTTTGCCATCGTTTTTGACAACTTGGGGTTTATAAATGGTTCGGGCAACTTGTGCCATCCGGCGCTTGGCCCGGATTATTGTTATTAACTTCATGACATAATTTATATAAGAAGGTAATTTTATTGAAAAGCATAACGATGGCACTTGGCCTTACAACGATTTTTGAGAACTTCACATAAAACACTTCTTTAGGTTAAGTTGGGTGCCACGTTCGGGGTACTTCCACATCATCCATAGTCTGGAGCTTGTAGGTGCCGTGTTGGTAAGCTTCTATGATCCGATAGGGGCCTTCCCAGTTAGGCCCGAGTTTTCCTTGATCTTCTACTCGGCTGGCTTCGTTCTTTCGGTACACGAAATCTCCTACTCTGAATGTCTCGGGTCGGACTCTCCGATTATAATATTGCTCCACCTTCTTTTTGTATTTAGCCTCCCTTATCGCCGCCATTTCCCTCCGTTCTTCCAACAGGTTCAAGTTCAGGTTAATTTCATCGTCGTTATTTCTAGCGTTTGTCATCATGGTCCGGAAGGTGGGCATGCCTATTTCAGCCGGGATGACTGCTTCACTTCCGTGAGCCAGGCTGAAGGGTGTTTCTCCATTGCTGGTTTTTAGGGTCGTCCGGAATGCCCATAGTACGTTTGGTAATTCGTCGACCCATCCGGCTCTTTCTCGTCCCAGCCGTGACTTGAACCCTTTCATTAAACTTTTGTTGGCCCTTTCTACTAGTCCGTTGGCTTGCGGATGTGCTACGGCTGTGTTGATTTGTGTGATGTTTAGTCTTTCGCACCAGCTTTTGAAGGGGTCGCCGATGAAATTACTTCCATTATCCGTTACAATTATCTTTGGCAATCCGAACCTGCAGACAATGTTGTCCCACACAAACTTTTTCACCTCTTTGCCGGTCGTCTTGGCTAACGGTTTGCTTCCATCCATTTTGTGAAGTAATCTATTGCAACGATGACATACTTAACTTTTCCTGGAGCTTCGAGTAGAGGTCCTAGCACGTCCATCGCCCATTGGTAAAAAGGCCATGGTGCCATGACGGAGGTCAACACTGTTTTTGGCAACTTGGGGACCTATGCATGTATCTGGCATGAATCACATTTCTGTATCACTTCTCTGGCGTCTCGGTGCATGGTTGGCCAATAGTAGCCCTGTCTCATGAGCTTTGCTACCACGGAGCGTGGGCCGGAGTGCATTCCACTCGCCCCTTCGTGTACCTCTCGGATTACATAGTTAGCTTGCTGTGGTCCCACGCACCTGAGCATCGGACCTAGGTACGATTTTTTAAACAGCACATCATCAATCATTGTGTAGTGACTTATTTTCATCCGAAGGGCACGGGCCTCGTTCTGGTCTTCCGGCCAGATTCCTTCTTTGAGACACCGGACGATGGGAGACATCCAGTTTTCCTCCTCTTCTTCTACAATTGCGTTAACTGTTTCCTCTTCGGTGGATGGCTTTTCCAATACTTCCACCAGGATCTCCTTAGTCAAATGGTCAAATGCTACGGATGCCAGTTTGCTCAATATGTCGGCCTTTTGGTTTTGGGCTCTCAGAATATTTTTGATCTTGAATTGTTCGAAGCAAGCAATATACTCTTTTACCTTGGCAAGGTATTTTTTCATACTCTCCGTGTAGGCCGTGAAGTCGCCGTTGATCTGACTTGCCACCAGGTTTGAGTCCACTCGCACGTCCAATGCCCTTATATGCATGTCTCTTGCAATCCTCAGTCCTGCTAATATCGCTTCGTACTCCGCTCCGTTGTTGGTAGCGTCAAAATTCAACCGGAGGGCGTAAGTGTATTCTTCCTTGTTCGGACTAATTAGTACCAACCCTGCCCCGGCACCCTTTATGCTGGATGCTCTGTCTGTATATAGTATCCGCTCTTCAAGTTGGGAGATATCGTATATCTCCATGCCCCCCACTTTTGAACCTCGATCGGATGATCCGATGGGTATTTCATTGATGAAATCAGCCAATACTTGCCCTTTAATTGCGTTCCGAGGCAGATAAGTGATGTTGTAGGCTCCTAGCTCTACGGTATATTTGGCCAGTCGTCTGGAAGCCTCTGCCTTGCTTAGTATTTGCTTGATGGGTTGGTCCGTTATGACTTTTATAGGATGGGCTTCATAGTACCGTCTCAGCCTTCTGGACAGGTGCAAGAGTGCTAAAGCCAACTTTTCTACCGGAGCATATCTTTTTTTGGCTTCATGTAGTGTTCGGCTTACATAGTGCACCGGCTTCTGCCGTCCGTCTCTTTCCGCAAGTATTACCCCACTTATTGCTTCCTTTGTTGCCGCCAGGTATAGATATAGATCTTCTTTACGTATTGGTGTTGTTAAGCAAAGGAGCTCTAAAATCATTTTCTTCATTTCCTGAAAGGCCCTTTCGGCTTCCTCTGTCCATCGGTATTCATCTTTGTTCTCCTTAGTGATGTTCTTGAGTGTTTCAAAGAAAGGCAAAGATCTTTCGGCTGATTTGGATAGGAAGCGGTTTAGGGCGGCTAGCTTGCCACTTAGACTTTGCATTTCTTTGAGAGACTTTGGTGACTGCATATCGGCAATTGCTCTAGTTTTCTTGGGGTTCGCCCTGATTCCTTCCGAGGTTACCATGTACCCCAGGAACTTTCCTTCCTCTACTCCGAAAGAGCATTTTTTGGGATTCAGCTTCATATTGATCTCTCGGAGGTTATCAAATGTTTCTGAAATGTCGGCCAACAGCTCCTTCTCCGTACGGCTTTTAATGACCATGTCATCCACATATGCTTCCAAGTTTCAACCGATCTGTGATCGGAAGGCAGTATCTACCAGCTTCTGATATGTTGCTCCGGCATTCTTTAATCCGAAAGGCATCTTAACGTAGCAGTAAGTTCCGTGATCTGTGTAGAAGGCTGTTTTTTCTTCGTCTTCTTTGGCCATTTGGACTTGATGGTAGCCTTTGTATGCATCGAGGAAGCATTTGTATCGGTATCCCATCACTGACTCTATCTTCCAATCTATTTCGGGTAATGGGTAGTAGTCTTTTTGGCAAGATGAATTAAGGTTTTTAAAGTCAATACACATTCTCAAACTATCATCCGGTTTCTTTAGCAGAACTGGGTTCGAGATCCACGTCGGATACCGGACGGCTCTGATGATCCCAGCTTTCAGCCATTCTTCCACGTCCTTGTTTATAGCTTGGTTCTTCTCTTCCGAGAAGAATCTTTTCTTTTGTGCAACGGGTTTGTCATGGACATTTACATTGAGCTTGTGTTCAGCAATTTATCGGGGTACGCCCGTCATATCCGAGGGTTCCCATGCGAATATATGTTTGCTGCTCCTGAGTAAGTCTATCAACTGTTTTCGACCTTCCGGAGAGAAATTCTTTCCGATGGTTACCAGCTGATCCGGATATGCCGGGTGAACCAAAATTTCCTCGGTTTTTGTGACCTCACTCATTACGGCCGTGACCGGGGGAACTTCGATCTCCTCTTCTTTTCCTAGCAAGAATTTTTCTTCCAGCTTTCTACATTCTGAAATGATGATTGATCGGGTGACCAGAGTAGCCACTCCTCTTGGCGTAGGGAATTTCATCATTGCATGTATTGTCGAGGGGATGGCCCTTAGCTCTTTGATGCCTGATCGCCCCAATATAATGTTGTAAGGGGAGG
>LBNU01033045.1:117920-148893 GCA_014162995.1 Artemisia annua
TCTTCTTTGGCCATTTGGACTTGATGATAGCCTTTGTATGCATCGAGGAAGCATTTATATCGGTATCCCATCACTGACTCTATCTTCCAATCTATTTCGGGTAACGGGTAGTAGTCTTTTTGGCAAGATGAATTAAGGTTTTTAAAGTCAATACACATTCTCCAACTGTCATCCGGTTTCTTTACCAGAACTGGGTTCGAGATCCACGTCGGATACCGGACGGCTCTGATAATCCCAACTTTCAGCCATTCTTCCACGTCTTTGTTTATAGCTTGGTTCTTTTCTTCCGAGAAGAATCTTTTCTTTTGTGCAACGGGTTTGTCATGGACATTTACATTGAGCTTGTGTTCAGCAATCCATTGGGGTATGCCCGTCATATCCGAGGGTTCCCATGCGAATACATCTTTGCTGCTCCTGAGTAAGTCTATCAACTGTTTTCGACCTTCTAGGGAGAAATTCTTTCCGATGGTTACCAGCTGATCCGGATATGCCGGGTGAACCAAAATTTCCTCGGTTTTTGTGACCTCACTCATTATGGCCGTGACCGGGGGAACTTCGATCTCCTCTTCTTTTCCTAGCAAGAATTTTTCTTCCGGCTTTCTACATTCTGAAATGATGATTGATCGGGTGACCAGAGTAGCCACTCCTCTTGGCGTAGGGAATTTCATCATTGCATGTATTGTCGAGGGGATGGCCCTTAGCTCTTTGATGCCTGATCGCCCCAATATAATGTTGTAAGGGGAGGGGGATCTGACCACTGAGAATTTCATGGTCGTCCGGCGATATAGCCCTTCGCTCCCGAAACATAATTCAAGCTCGATCTTTCCCAACGGTTTGATGGCCTCCCCGGCAAATCCTACTAACGGTGTGTTTGTTTTTGTTAATCGAGCACGGATGGAGGAGTCAAGGTTAAGAAAACAGTGCTCGTACATCACTTCGACCGAAGCACCTTCGGACAGTATAGCCCTCTACCTCTGCTTCGATTATTAAAGGCTCATCGGAAACATCTCCGGGTAGTATCGGGGGAAAACTGATTGGAGCGTTCATCCATTTTACTTCCTGCTCTATAGTCTTACGTTTCCGTTCGTTTTCTTTGTATCGAACCATATTAATGATGCGCCCCTGATTGGTCTGATTGTTGCCTCGTGGGGGAGCTTTGTCTCTCTGTCGGACATCTCTGATTAGGTGATCTAGTTTACCTGTTTCAATTGCCTTCTTCAGTTGTTCTTTCAAATTGTGACAATCGTTCGTTAGGTGTCCCTTCTCCCCGTGATAATCACAGTACTTGTCCATATTTTCTCTTGAAGGTCTCCCTCTCAGCGGAGGTGGTGCCGGAAGTCTGAGTTGGTGTTCAGTTGCCAGAATTTCTTTGGGTGCCTTAGTGAGAACATTCAGATCTATCGGCCTGGTATCCCTTCGGACAGCGTCATTACACCGATAGTCAGCTCGATTAGCGTTGTCATTTCTTGCCGGAACATAGGTGCGTAGTGACCATTTCGGCGAGGTTTAAATTCTTCTTGGTAATTACCACGTCGACGATCTCCTCGAAAGGAAGGCCGTTGGGGGTTTTGATCATTTCTATGGTAAGGGTATTGGTGGTCCCTTTTGTAATTGTCTATCTTTTCTCCCCTCGGTATTTCGGCTGTTCGATAGGCTTTTTCAGAACGGATGAAATCGTCAACTCTGATCATCATTTCAGTAACAGTCCGAGGGACTTTTTCGGAGAATCTTTTGGCTAACTCTGGACATTTGCACCCATCCACGAAGGAGGAAATTTGCATGATTTCTGGGACTCCTGAGATGCGGCTTGCTTCGTCTGTCCATCGTTCTTTAAATTCGGGTAAGGCTTCATTGGCCTGCCGGGTGATTTTCGTGATTTCCATAGGGTCCCTAACACACTTCCTGCGAAGGGCGAACCTCTGCACAAACTGTTCGCACAGTGGTTCCCAACCATCAATGCTACCTCTCGGCAAACGATCGAACCACCCCCTTGCTGCATCGTCTAATGTCTGCTGGAACATCATGCACCATATTGGCATAGGCCACGAACCTGACTGAGCTGCTCCTTCGAATCTTGTGATATGATCGTCCGGATCTGTAGATCCATCGTATAATTTCAAATGAGCTGGCATTGTATATCGGGCATTTTTGGGGCTGGAGAATTCTAGGATCCTTCGGGTAAAAGGACTCTTAGACGCTGCTTTGAAGGGTTTAGACAAATCATCCATCGGATCCTCTTCGGCCCTTTTAGCTCCGTCATCCTGAGACTCACCGTCTTCGAAGTCAAGCTGGATTGGTTTGATCGGTGTTCCCCCTCCGGTATTGTATTCTTGGATCAGGGATTTTAGTGTAGTGATTTGATTTTGTATTTGTTCTATGCTGCTGTGAGAGTTGTTGTCATTGTTTCTTCCACTACCTTCGGGTGTTATTGGGGTAGGGCCTGTCATCTCTTAGCTTATGGTAGAGTGAATGACGGGTCCCACGGATGGCGCCAATTTGTTGAGGTAAAATTTTGTGTCTACCTCGAACAAGCAAAATGAATCCTTCGGACTATAGTTTGTCCTTCGGATTCACACAGAACTCTCCGTCGTGTCTCTGTCCTTTCGATTACCTGTAAGACAAAAACGTCCGTTAGACTCGCCCCGGGAATGTATCCCAGGACCAACCTCCGGCGTGAGAGTAAGTACGAAGCTCTAGAGAGATAAAGAGTGAAAGTAAGTAAGTAAGAAAGAGAGAGTAGAAATTTAGTTAACCTTTGTAAGAGGATTTCTCCACTATTTATAGGCAGCTTATGTGAGGTACCAGGCTGGCTTGTACTTAGTTCCTTAGTGTTCGCTAGTTTATGCTCCATTATCATGTACTTTGTGTACTTGTTTGTACTTTGATTTGTGTAGTTATCGCAGGTCCGGACGGTTGGGACGTCCGGAAGGTATATAGCCCTTCGGGCATCATGGTTTAGCATATTGGCTTGTTTTGTCCGGACTTGGCTCGTCCCGTCCGGTTGTGGTTCGGTTCCGTCCGAACGTTAGTCTCCTTCGTTCGGCTGGGATCCGAAGGATACATACGCCAACAGGTATATATGGTTTTAAAAATTGGACCGGACCAACAAGTTCAACCGGGAACTGGAGTCGCCACCGGTTTGGCTAGCCAATAAAAGCCGTCCAAAAAACTATTTTGAGAGGATCGTCGAAACTGTTAAAAATGGGTGAACCGAAATCATTTTCTTCTTGTTTTTCTCAGGTTAATCAGTTCATCATTGTTATTTTACTGATGTCTAGACTTTAATTATAAGACCATTGCCACAACGCGCGAATACTCTGCTAATATTATGAAACTAGCAAGTTGCTGACAGAAAGATGACAATTAAATAAATACCCTCTCTAGCATCACAAATCAAACTTTTTGTTTTTGTTATCAAAATGGTCTAATAAGGTTCAAAGACCATGCGTCATAAACTTTTGATTCATTAAGCTCTTTCATTAACTAGAAAGTATGAGTTAGTCATCTTTAATTATGAATCATCTTGCAAACTAAGATTCAAGAGCGCAATCAAAAGTTACAAGATGGGACATATCTTCAGACTAACCTATAAATATATGATGTACTTACTAATTTACTCTCACTCAATTTTAATTTCAAATATGAAACTTATGCACCTTAACATTCATATACGTATAATATAACAAAACAATAAGTGAAACAAATGTAGTAAAACTGTAAAAGTGTAAAGAATTTGCTCTATATTTATAGAATCATTCAACCGAGTTAGACATTTTAAACTTTATATTTAGAGAAATAAAGATCTAAAGATGCAATAGGATGACAAAGACTTAGTTTTGGTGAAGTTTGAATAAGAAACGTGGCGGGCATGCAGGAAGCAGGAAGAAGATTAGAGGGGAATCAGGGGACCAATACTTTTATTACCACGTTCATTCCTTCATCTACCCATATTCTTTTTCTCCTTTTTTAAATCTTTGTTTGGACGCAAACTTTGTTATCTTTTATTTCCAAAAAATGTGTATCAAGGACTCGAACAACATGTTCTTAGCTCATACGTAGTATTATTTTTTGAAGGTTTATATTGGTGAAAACCCTCCCCATATACACGTAAACTGGATCTTCTTCAAGAATCTATTAGATTATGCAATGATCAAATGTTCTAATAACGGTTAATCACAATCTCGTATTGAACCAACAACTTATTTAATCACAAAAAAGGTTTAGATGGAACAAGCTTAACTCCATTATTTTTAACTTCAAGGACTTGTCTATAATACTTGAGGACTTTGATGAAGCTAGATATCAACATGAAAGAAGGGGTACTCACTCTTGTAACACGGGTGTTCAATAACCTCAACGATAAGTCCGAACAAGTTGATCTTCTCATGAGGGTAAGAAGTTTACTAGGATGAATAAACTTGGTACAAACTTGAGTAAAATTGACTGCAAGTATATTTCACGTTACTCGATCTCATCAAGTATGGTCTAATTATCAACTCGTTGCTCTTCCTGGGGAATTATCGGAACATTGTCTCCTTATCCTTAAAACCCACTCCATAGATTTCGCCTATACCCTTTTTAAAATTTATAGCTCTTGGGTTCAAAATGGTGAGCTTCCTGCTATTGTTTCACTTGCTTGGTCTAAGACTCTTGAATTAGCAATCACCCATCATTCCCACCCGACAACTCTCTAGAAGTGTAAGCTTCGATTTCTTGAAAACTATAGCCGGGTGTAGAGAGATAAAGTTCGTCTCAGTGACAACTTGCTGCTTTGAAGTTTAAAAGCAAAGATCTACTTGATTCCAGAGCTGAGGACTTCGACCTCTAAGCTAGAAACAACATCCAAATCGTCTTTCTTGCATTACGCAAATTGAAGACTTGAACCACTTAAAAAGACTTGATCTTATTCAAAATGCCAAAGTTAAATGGGCAATTAAAGGTGTTGATGAAAACACTAATATTTCTCATAGCATCCTTAACAACAAATTCTCCAAGTCAAGGAACAATGGTCTTCTCGCCAACTGTTCATGGGTTTTGAATCCACCCTCATAATAGATCACATCTTCCAATTTCACAAAAATTAAAGAAATTTGAAAAAACCTTGGACAGCATACCCTTAATCACAAATAGTCGTTCTAAGTCACTTTGAGAATCCAGAATATATCCTTTCTCGATGCTCCATTTTCTTGTAATGAACTCAAAGACGCGGTTTGACATTGTGGTAGTAATATGTCCTGAGACCTGATGGTTTCATTTTTAAGTTCATCAAGCAATACTAGCAAATAATTTATTAATATGGTGACCCAATTTGAAGTTGATAGATACTTAATTACCAAGAAGATGCAACTCTTCTTTTATTTCTTTTGTTCCAAATTAAGAGAAATGATGTACTTCATATTCAAGACTATCCTCCCATCAACCTCATCGGTTGTCATTAGAAGGTCATTGATATAAGACCGATTATAGATGGTCAATCTCCTAAGAACTAGATAGGGAACGAGATGATAAGGCCCTTAGAGCGGGCAAGACTCCAAGAACTAGAGAGGAACTAGACTTTAATATTCTTCTTCATTCCTGTCCACTAAATGAGTTACAAAGTATTTATAGGAAAGAAAGATGCAGTTACGTACTAGCGACAAAGGAAACATGCATGCACTACTAATGAGTAATGAAGAAAGGACGTGGGATATGTATGCTCCACTAAACACATGAATGCACTACTAATTAAAACCAACTGTTGACTATGTCTTGTTAGACTCCAAGTCGTATCAATACTCCCATCCTGAAAAACGGCCTTGTCCTCAAGGCTGAGGTTGCCATAGTCCACGGTAAATGGCTCCAAGGTGGCTCGTGTTCGGATTCAAGAACAACAAACTTTGGCGGATGAAATTGATGACCGGGATGAAATGTCCCCGGGCATTGAAAACAAGGTCCTTGGCTACGTGTAATTTGGGTTTCTTTGGTTGAAAGGCGATGTAATGGCAGTGCATCGGTTTGCTTTGGTGGGTTAGTAAGCATGTCGAGTGAGGCGTTAGTATTGGAAGCGGTGGCAGGAGTGAACTCGTGTAGGATTTTTGGCTCCTTATGAGTTGAGTGGGTAGTTGAAGGTGGCAACGGGGAAGGGGGATTTGAGTTGCAACCTGAGTGTCGATGCACGCGAAATTTGTAACAAGAACGGTGGTAATGGTGGTTTGGAAAGTGAGTTTTGTAATGCGGTTTCGGTGGTGTTGGTGTTTAGTTGGTGGTTGTTGTGTTCTGTAGTAGAGGGTTCGGGTTTTTGGAGAAGGGCCATCATGCTATTGACGAGGGCATCAACTTTTGCGTTTAGAGTGGATAATTGATCAACTTTTGCGTTTAGAGCGGATAATTGATCTTGGAAACTGGTGGGTGGATCGTCGTTTGATGTGTCTCTACGGGGAGGCATGGTGAGATCGAGAATGAAAGCACCAATTGATATAAGACCGATTATAGATGGTCAATCTCCTAAGAACTAGATAGGGAACGAGATGATAAGGCCCTTAGAGCGGGCAAGACTCCAAGAACTAGAGAGGAACTAGACTTTAATATTCTTCTTCATTCCTGTCCACTAAATGAGTTACAAAGTATTTATAGGAAAGAAAGATGCAGTTACGTACTAGCGACAAAGGAAACATGCATGCACTACTAATGAGTAATGAAGAAAGGACGTGGGATATGTATGCTCCACTAAACACATGAATGCACTACTAATTAAAACCAACTGTTGACTATGTCTTGTTAGACTCCAAGTCGTATCAGTCATCCTTAAAATTCTAACTAATAGATTTATACAAGTTGTTGATTTGGTTGTTGGTGAGATTTAAACGGCATATATTAAAAGTAGACAAATAATTGACGGGCCTTTAATTGTAAACGCAACTGCGAGTTGCACAAAAAAGAAAAATAAGCATTTTTCCTTCTAAAAGTTAATTTTGAAAAATCCTTCGACTCTTTTGATAGTAACTTTTTTGATCATATTATAAGACAAATAGGTTTAATCAATAAATGGATGAAGTGGATTAGAGGGCGTCTTAGTTCTCGATCTTAATTTTTACAGGTCTCCGACAAATTAACTTAAAATACGAAAGGTACTTAGACAAAGAGACCTATTATCATCCTTCCTCTTCATCATTGCGGTTGGCTTTACACGTTTCTCTTCAAGATTATTCCAACTCTAATGTAACTTTCGAAGGTGTTAAATTGGGTGAAAACAATATATAAATATCTCATCTTCAACTCGCGGATGATGCTCTTGTAATGGGTAAATGGTCCATTGATAATGTCAAAAACCTTAGTCGCATTTTAAGATGCTTCAACTTGGCATCTGCTTTGAAATGAACTTCTCTAAAAGTAATCTATTTGATGTGGGTGTCTCTAATACTAAAACACCAAGAGACTGTTTGTGATTGGAAGCCAATTGTTGATAAGTTCGAAAAACGCCTTACCTCATGGAAAGAAAAATCTCTTTTCTGTGATGGAGAGATAATCTTCTTAAAATTGGTTCTTGGAACTTATTTCTTTTCATGATTCAAAGTTCCAAAAAGTTTTTTTTTTTTTTTTAAATAACCTCTAAAGTCTTCTCGTCATAAACCTTTTTATAGGAGGGGGAAGGTTAGTAAACTATAAACTACCTTGGACTGTTTGGAAAAAGAGTTGATCCCCTAAAAATGGTGGTTGTTTAGGATCTACCTAAAACTCAATATAGATTTTAAAAACATTTTCTTCTGTAACTCTGTAAGGTGGAGAATGGCAACACAATCTTTTTTTCTTGTCAGACCAGTCGATAGGTGATTGCAGCTTAATGACATCATTTCCCAGAATATTTTCCTTTGGACTCGAATAAGTATTGTCAAGGCCACTGACGCCTGAGTACCGATGTGTATTTACAAATGAGAATATCACTTTTAATGGAGTTTGGCATTGACAACAACGTAATGGGCACGAAGCCTCACAACTGACTAAGTTACATAGTCTGTTACATAACCTAATACTCCATGGAACCCTTGATTGTTGGAACCCTTGATAGCTCTTTCTCATACTATGTTGTTGCCGGCCATGAGAAAAATAATTCAATTTTTTTTTTTTTCTCTCTTTTAATTTCTTCTGATGAAGAGATTTGATGGAACAAGTTGGTCCCGGCACTAAAAAAAAAGTGGCCATAGTACACACTTATGAAAATGTGAATAATTTTGCTATGTTGTTCACAGTTGTGAATGTGTACAAATTATGGACACGAAAAGAACTAAAAAATTCACACTTCTCATTTTAGAAAAAAAATTATACACTTAAAAATGTGATTAAATAACATTCACGGTTACAAGTGTGGATAAATATTATGCTTTCTTAACACACAAAAGTGTGTAAAATATATACATAATTTTGTGACACATCTAAGCATAAAAATAAATTTAGAAGACAAATAGGTGTGATTTCACAGTTTAAAGTGTGGCAAATTATTTAAAAGTTTTAGAAATACTTAACAGAGTAAGGATCTAGTGAGAAGATTAACAAAAATAAGAAGAATAAGAAGAGATTGAGACCATTGATCAAAAAGATCAATGGCTAAAAATTAATAATGGCATATCTGTAAATATCATAAGGTTTTATTTGATACAAGAGGGTAAAAATGTAAATTAAACTTTCTTCCATCTTTTTGCATATTATAACTGTCTTCGTCTTCGAAGTTCCGATCTATTGACGGCTAACAATTTTTTCCCATCCATTATCAGAATTCATATGCATCTATATTACAAATCTTATAGGTCTTATAATAAAATATATATGCATCTCTTTAATTTTTCATGTGATCATACGCACCTCACATACTATATTATTGAACTTTGTTTGGTATCATCCAAGTTAAAGTCATGCATCTAAGTTTTTTGTTATCTAAATATAGCATCTTTTTCATTATGATAGCATGCATCTATTATCACTCATCTTTTGTTTATACCGCAGCATGTAAGGAGACAAAATGCATCAATGCATCTATCTATTGAATTAAATATAGATGCATGTAAGACAAGATGCAATAAAAGTTAGATGCATCCAGTAATATTTGTGATGAACATAAGCACATGCATCTATATTAGTGTTGCATATATATTATTTTGAACGTGAATATTGAGAACAAGAAATATGAATCTGGAAAAGAAGTGGATGTGATTTCCAGAAAAAATTGGAGGAGGTTACGATTTATTAAGTAGTGTGAGAAATGTCAAATATACCCTTAATTCTAATTAAATATGATTGGTTGAAATTACTTCTCACTCTTCTTATTTTAACTTTACTTCTCATTTNTTTATTTGATACAAGAGGGTAAAAATGTAAATTAAACTTTCTTCCATCTTTTTGCATATTATAACTGTCTTCGTCTTCGAAGTTCCGATCTATTGACGGCTAACAATTTTTTCCCATCCATTATCAGAATTCATATGCATCTATATTACAAATCTTATAGGTCTTATAATAAAATATATATGCATCTCTTTAATTTTTCATGTGATCATACGCACCTCACATACTATATTATTGAACTTTGTTTGGTATCATCCAAGTTAAAGTCATGCATCTAAGTTTTTTGTTATCTAAATATAGCATCTTTTTCATTATGATAGCATGCATCTATTATCACTCATCTTTTGTTTATACCGCAGCATGTAAGGAGACAAAATGCATCAATGCATCTATCTATTGAATTAAATATAGATGCATGTAAGACAAGATGCAATAAAAGTTAGATGCATCCAGTAATATTTGTGATGAACATAAGCACATGCATCTATATTAGTGTTGCATATATATTATTTTGAACGTGAATATTGAGAACAAAAAATATGAATCTGGAAAAGAAGTGGATGTGATTTCCAGAAAAAATTGGAGGAGGTTACGATTTATTAAGTAGTGTGAGAAATGTCAAATATACCCTTAATTCTAATTAAATATGATTGGTTGAAATTACTTCTCACTCTTCTTATTTTAACTTTACTTCTCATTTGATCCTAACTCATACTTAACATACAAAAGTGTGAACTTTCTTAAATTAACACGTGTCATAAATGTACCTCCTTCTCCTCTTTGTCTGTGAATACTTAAAAAAAAAATTAAAAAAAAATCCCCAATTCGATTCACAATTTATTTTCTAACTATAAATCCCCAATTTATTTTCGATTCACAAAATCCCGCCTCACAAAATCCCCAAATTCACACAATAACTAAATCACACAATGGAGTTTCGATAATTAGGGTTTCGTTCAATTCAATCTTAGGGTTTCGATAATTAGGGTTTCGTTCAATTCAATAACTAAATCACACAATGGAGTTTCGATAATGGAGTTTCGATACATTTAGGTGTTCGTTTGGGTTTCGTTCAATTCAATCCGCTTGAATCTGGTACGATTTTGATATAGTGTGATATGTGATATGTGTTACAGTGTGATATGTGATATGTAAATTCAATTAGTATACATGTTTTTGGTTAGTATATGTGATATCAGATATGTTACAGTCATAAAAAATGCATGATATGTGATAACAGTTTTTTTGGGTAAAGGGGAGTAATCCTGCACCCTGGTAAATATATTAGCCAAAAAACTTTTAAGTATAATGGATATGGGTGAAGTCCCACATCTCAGCCCGTTACATAGGCTAAAAGCTTACATAACAAGATACTTCCTAATTTCTAAAAACTAGAAATCAAACCACAACTCAAATGATAACATAAGAACAACGAAATAAATTACTTCCTAGGGCCTTGAAGCTTGGTACCATACATGGCATTAAAAGCATCCAAATTACCGGGAAGATCATACACCTGGTTCGCATAATCATCATAGTCATCATAATCTTGTTCAAACTCTTGCCCCCACCAAAAAGATTAGGAGACTCATCAAATGGGTTGGCAACCATCTCGTCTTCAGAATCAGACACCACAATTTCTCTCACCTTTGAAAATGGGTTAACCCTCTTAGTGGCAGAGGTCGACGGGATAGGATGACCATCATCATCTACAAGAGTTGCTCTACCATCAATAAGTAGCTTTTCAAGCTTACCAATTTTCTCAACAATAGGAGTAGAACCCTTACTAGACTCATCCTCATTAACTTCTATAGTATTACCTGTCTTATTAGACTCATCTTTATTAACTTCTATTGTACTAGCTGTCTTACTAGACTTACCCGCATTAACTTCCATTGAACTACCAGTATCCACATCCTTGTTGTTATCATTAGACGGAGTACCAAAAGCATCCGCATCATCAATATTAAGGGCATCAAACTGATTAGATGTAGTAATCTTCGTTCCACTCGTACTAGGCACATCAGAAGTCCTCTTCTTAGTGCCATCCACCTTCTTAGGTTCAGTTGGAGTCTTCTTGGGTTGATACTGAAACTGCTACATGTTTTTGGTTTGAAGCTGAAATCACGTAACTCGAGTATAAAACAGTTAGTATACATGTTTTTGGTTTACGCTAGTTTCTGTTTACGTTAGTATGTAACTCGAGTATAAAACAGTTAGTATACATGTTTTTGGTTTGAAGCTGAAATCACGTATACGTGATATTGGGTAGTCTAGTTAGATAATACGCTTTAATCATATGATAGTTGTTTAGTGTTTAAATCTCCTTGTAGAGTTGTAGTTATGCTACTTGAAGTTGATTAACCGATATTTTTTATTAGGATGCGAGAGCAGTTTAATAAGTAAGATTGATTGACTGATATCTATTTATTGTTATTATGATCATGTTATTGTTCTGTTAAGTGTGGACAGTATGAATTTGGTATTTAGGGAGTGTTTGGATATGTGTCTTGCAAATGATTATCTGATATTTAACACTTAGATATGATAAATAGCTGTAATACAACTTTCTGTTTCATAAATGGTTTGAAGTTTTTAATAATAACTTTCAGGTGTTGAGTGATTTTAGTCTACCTTATAAAATTATAATCAATTTTGTTGCAGGTAGCAATAAACCGATTATTTAAACTAAAATGTGACTATTAGTAGAAATTGTCATATAGGTTATTCAAATACTATTTTAAGTTGCAATAATCAGTGAATCACTAACAAAATGTACATCCAAACACCCCCTCACAGTAAAATAGTTATCCTGCTCAGCTTGGCTTTGAGCATTTGTTGTTGATCTAGTTCTAGTTATGGAAGGACAGAATTGACAAATATGTCTACAATGTATGGAAACTGGTCATGATTAGGAGCAAGTAGTATGACGGATGAATAGGAGAACGTTTTTTTAAGAGGGATTAATGATGTCACCTACGTAGAATCCATGCCAACTAATTCATTCTAAATGGTTCATATGCCTGTAGTTGATATGATAAGATTCATCCTTTTATTTAGTGTCTATTAAGTTAGTAGTTGCATACATCAACTTATGTTTTTTAGTAGTACAAAATATAAATGCTATTTAATATCTATTACTTTTTCTATGTATGTTTTTGGTTTGAAGCTGAAATCGATTATAGATTGATGTTTAGATGTTTAATTGGATGGAAATGTTTAGGTAAGTTGCATAAATGGATAAAAGTTGGATTAAAGCTCATATAACAAGCAAAACTTTTAAAGAAGGAGTGAAGTCTTTTATTGAATTTGCTCGTGCTAGAAGTATAAGAGGAGTAATTGCTTGTCCATGCCTTAGATGTTGTAACGTTAATCATTGGGACGTCGGTAAAGCGAAAGCAGGTTTTGCAAACAAGTTATTTGAGGTTGGAAATTCAGAACATGTTGATCCTGAGAAAAGGTTGGAAATTGCAAGGGAAGTTATGCAAGAACTTAGACCTAATAAGAAGGGAAGACCTTGTGGCCATGGGGTTGGAGTGACCAAATCCCAAGTAACAAAATTTAGTTACGAATTGAGAAGAATGAGACGTCAAAGTGTATCAAGTGAAAATCGATTTTTGTTGAACAAAGTTGTTGCTCAAAGTAAAGAAATGGAGAAACAAAGTAGACAAATGAAGATGATGGAAGAAAACATGAACAAGTTTATTGGACAGCTCAAAACCGCGATTCCAGCTTTTTTTGCTGCTGGCACATCAAACGCACAGGTTTATGCTTAATCTTTACCCAAAAAAACTCTCATGATGCTTAATTTCATTGTTATTCATGCTCTTAACTTGAATTTATATGTTTTTCAGCTCTTTTCTGGTTCACGTGAAGATTGTATATGATCAGGTACTTATTTTTTGTATCGTTGTTTACCCTATTTTTTTTTTGTCTATTCTATTGGTGTTTAGCTTAAAATCAAATGTTGAAAACATACCTTTCCTGAATATCCTTTTCCATTCTTGCTTAGTGAAAACCACTGTTAAGCATGGGAAGGCTTGGGGAATTATTCACAAAGATGGTGAGTATTTCCCTTTAAGTAACAGTTACCTGTTTGTGGTTTGAATCAGGGCAATAGATACTCTGCTAATCAAATACTACTAGTATTCCTGAATCTTGATCCTGATAGGCTAGGCTGGTTTATTGAACTCATAGGATGTTCGCAGTCAGATGATTTACTGAACAAAAACCTTTGCGTTAATTCTGTGATATGTTGCTGTAGTTTCTAGTTTTCTAGTAGATTTCTGATTGACATGCTACTGTGATTAGATCAGATAGAAATTGGTAGTATATATAGTGAAATTGTGTTTAACTTATTTGATTCATGTGTGATGTGTGCTATGTACTAGCCTGGTAGAATGCTTGTGGACTTTGGCATAAGGTTTGGTTGCCTAGACGATAGAGAATCACTTCTTGTTTATGTGGGTATTATTATGTTGTTGTTGTTAAACCATCCTCTGTGCCTGCCTTCTTGATAATAAGTGTCTTCTGTTTTTTGTTTTGTTTTTGCTATTAGCGATGTCATGGTCACAATCTGTACATCCACTACATCCAAAAATAGAACATAGAAAAAGAAATCATCATTCTATACTCATGGCTCTGCATATTCCAAAAAGTGTCCAATAGTTTCTCCAACTCTTATTTTGTTAATGTTGTGATATGTTTGAGTAGAATTGCAGAATTGCAGAATTGTAGAATTGCAGAATTGTAGAATTGCATAATTGAGCAAAAAGGAGTTAACTAGCAGAATTGTGGTAGATGTTAGAGAAACAAAGGACCAAAGTGATCAAGTTTTGTTAATGTTCTTTTATCTGTTCGTTAAAACTCAAAAGTAATTGCAGAATGTTATGATATTTAGTCTCAAGTTGAATCAAGTTTATACGATGTAATCGATTCCTTGATATTGAAGATTTAAATTTGGAATTAGTTTAGTTTTATATAATTTGTAAAATCTGGATATATAAATCTGGATATAAAATCTGGATATAAAATGTGGAATTTGTCACACTTTCAAGTGTGAACTTTTCTGGTATACCCGCTTTTTTTAGTTGGCTTTGGTTGGTTTGTTCACACTTTCAAGTGTGGAGTTTTTATAATTGTCCACGTTATAAAGAGTTAGCTCCTTCTTGTTTGTTCACACTTTCAAGTGTGGACTTTTCAATTCTTGTTCTTCTTATTTGTTCACACTTCCTAATGTGGACTTTTCAATTCACAACTAACTATGTGAAGAAAAAAAAGTCATTTCTCCACACTAACTTGTGTGAATAATCTATTTATATATCACGAAAATAAATGTGGCAATTCACAATAATTTTGTAACACCGAAAATCCCCACACAAGAGGAAAGTGTGGAGAATGGAATTGTACACACTTTAATGTGTGAAGAAGTACCAAATAAACTGTGTAAAATGACATGTTTTTTTGTANNTTTTTTAAAAAAAAAAAAAAAAAAAAAAAAAAAAAAAAAAAAAAAAAAAAAAAAAAAAATCATTTCTCCACACTAACTTGTGTGAATAATCTATTTATATATCACGAAAATAAGTGTGGCAATTCACAATAATTTTGTAACACCGAAAATCCCCACACAAGAGGAAAGTGTGGAGAATGGAATTGTACACACTTTAATGTGTGAAGAAGTACCAAATAAACTGTGTAAAATGACATGTTTTTTTGTAGTGCGGTTATAATTGATTTTCACTCCTTAGAATCTTGACAAATGAGGTTATATATTGATAGTGGTTCAACTAGATGTGCGGTATGTAATTACTAATGATGGAATCAAAACTTCTCAACATCTTTTTATTGATTGCATAGTTGTTCGGAATTTATGGAATTTGGTTCTAAAATGGTGGAACATCTCAAATTATCCAAAGAACTTAGACAACTCTCATATCTTAGGCTTATCAATCCAATATTCAAGGTGCATTTGCTTGGGATTTCTAGCCCTTGAGAAAAAAATAAAGGCCTTGGATAGTTAATAGAAGTAAATTAATAGAAGTAAGTTGATTCGTCCATCTTGAACTAATTGAAATTTAACTCCAATTAATGCTTGTAATGTTATTTTTTAAAGTTTAATCGCTAGTCTCTTGCTAGAGGCTTTTTATTAGATATCGTCATTCAAAAAAGCTTTAATGCGAGCTTTCAAGGGCAAGAAACCCAAATAAGGTATTGGTGCAAGTATTATTTGCTCCTTGTTTCATCCTTACCGCCCAAAAGAAGAGCTTTTGTATCTTAATCACCTACTTTAGTCCTACACGTAACTGAGTCGTTAAATGATGTTTCTATCTTGTGATCCAAGTTGTTCATGGTGTGTGAGGTCATTAATGTATAGTGTTTTCTTGCTCGATCAATTGCTAATGTTAATCATAAATAAACTTGCAACAGACACATAATCTGATGATGTAAAATCTCTTCCCTTTTCATGGCTTGTAAATTGTTGTAGTAAAATACGTCATGTTTGGACTGATTGGATATGAGATCCCAATTATCACGCTTGTAATGTCACATTGACATACAATACTTATATTGTCTCAAGTCGGAGCTTTATATGAAAATTCGACGTTGACTTAAGAGCAAGAGTATGGTAGCGCATCACCCCTTAATTGCCTTGGAGCAATCGGCACCGGCACAAGCATTTTATTACACCGGTACCCCTTCATGTTATAACTCAAGCCATGGTCATGGCGTACGCCATACCTTGGATGGGTGTGTGCAATTTTTGATTTATTTATTAAAAAATGGTGTATATGTGAGTCTAAAAAGAGGTTTTTTTTTTTTTGCTTGAGTTATAAGGGAGGGTTATTTTGAATGTGTGAATGATAGAGTACGCTGCAAGGGAAATGCATATGTTGCATGTCTGTGGCACCAAAAAATGAGTTTGGCTTGAGTTACCACTAAACACACGTTCTCCAAACAATTTATAAGAGGCCCAATGGAAGAAGTCCAGCTGATCCATTTAATCCACAATATGACCCTAAACATATTAGGCCATAAACTTCAAACCTTCAACTTTTTTTTTTTTTTTGGAGAGGACCGTTTTACTACGTTTTAGGCTCAAAATTGGTATAAATCTCTTCGTTTATCTCATTAGTATTATGCTCAATATATAACACACAATTTCACTTGGTAAATAAGGTAAAACATATTAGGCCAAATCCTTATAAATCCAAAACAATATAATCGGGCCTAGCATCTATAATATTCCGCTAATAGAAAATAGCTAGGTATGAAAGATAGACTTGGGAGCATGACTTCTTTGGAATCCGAAAGGCATAAGAGAATGTGCGCAAAACAAGTCTCAATATTCCAAGGAAGCCACCTAAAGTACCAACTAAAGCTGCCAAAGACTTGAAAGCAGCTAAGAAACGTCTGCAAAGTATCTCGTATTCAGAAGCTGTGAATGAACCACCAAAACATGATGACTGATATGGGTAAACTTAAGATTTGCCACGACTACAAGGTCGGCGAACAAGTTCTTCTCAACCGACATTTCGTCACAATCACAGAAAATTTGGGAAGTGAAAGTATTAACATTAGCCCAAAACCTAGGCGCCTAATCCACGTACATCCTGTTCATTTCGTCACAATAATTATAATTTACAATATTGTAGTATACATTATTAATTTACAGCATCGAATAATAGTTACATGACTCCAGTGAGTATGAGTAATTAATATATAATACATACTAAAAAGGTAAAACACTTTTGAATAATATAGAATTCGATCATAGAATTGAAAATTACAACATGCCCGAAGAATTATAGATTTTTTTATTGAAAATTTTATTTTTTGTTGTTGAAGCTACGTTTTGCAGCTTCAATATTATCTTTAACAGCGGTGGCAGATTCTTCAGCTTTTTCTGCCACTGTTCTCTGCACTTTTTGAGCAGTATCCTTGGTGGCATCCCACGCTTCTTGTGCCGATTGCTTTGCTTTCTCGGCTATGTTCTCTGCCTTTCCAGCGGCTTCTTTCGATTGACTCGTGGCCTTCATAATGAATCAAGTTAATTAGTGAGATACAAAACAAGCAAGGGGGGTGGGTAGAACAATTGGCTGGTTCATATATGAAATAGAAAGACGTGCGATTAAACATTTCAATGATCACAACTCATATATTAAATTTAGCAGATAAACAATTTTGTTATTTGATTAATTATTAGTTTTTCTAACGACAAACAATTTTCTAATGATACAGATGACTCTGAACACTTACATAACCGGTGTGAGAAGCTGCCTTCTCTTTTATTTCGTCGCTAACCTTCTTCAGCTTCTCGATGCCACACTTGGAAGCATCCGATGAAGATGAGTAAAACCGCACCTATTATCAAAAAAAGATTGAGCATTTGGATAACAACGAGACCAATGTGTCAATTTTCTCATGTCTTAATTGTATCATAAAAATGTTCATAACAAAGGTGAAAGAGAGACCTGATGGGTAGGGGTCAGCTGATTAGGGGCAAACACCCTAGAAACCCATGTTGCGCGAATCAGGGTCCGGGTGGTTTGGAACTTTGTTGCTGCGATTCCTGCCATTTTCGCCTTAACTTTTCAGATATTGGATTGTGATTTTTACTTTTTAATGTGTTCTTTTGTTTGTGTATGTAGATATATATTTTAAGGGAAATCAATTAAGGCCTGAAAAAATGGCTATTTTCACTCAAATTTTGTGGTAAAAAAGAAAAGAAAACGTATGAGCGAAAAAGAGCAAAATCATCAAGCGGTTGACATATTTTATAAGCGTGTGCAATTTGTATGAAAAACGGTCCAAATGTTAGACTTGGTCCTCAGACCTCAATGTTATATCTGTTTGATGTACACCTCTGCCTTTCACATATCTCGACTCATTATCATAGTTATTTTTGCTTTTTAAGGTTTTATACTCGAAAATGATTATGCAAAAAGATATAATTTTCAATTTTTTGAGCTTCAGGGTACCATAAGAAACATATAGATTTGGTTACGTTATGGTATGATAAATAATACTCCGTAACTGATAACAAACACTTTGCGAAATATTTGTATGCTGAACTTGGCTTTAATTTACTGCATAACTAACACTCCTTTAAAAACACATGTTTAACATAAGATTAAAAGTTAACTAGCTAAAACAACAAACGAATTGAATTATAGCTTATTTTAAGTTCTGCAGTATCTTATGTTGATCACTGTACTTTTAAATTGATAAAAAAGATTGTTAATGTTTTGATAAATATATGAAGAGAAATGATAGAGCCACAAACAAATTCCCACAAAAATAATCCACAAACTGTCGGTGTGTCATTGGTAAGTTTCTCTCCCCTCTCTCTCATTATATTGAACCAATCACTCAACGCCACATCAGTTTGTGGATTTTTTTTGTAAGAATTTGTTTGTGGCCTATCATTTCTCATATATGAATAGAAGAGTAAAGAAAGATGAAGAAAATATGGACAGAGTTAGTTGAGGTAAAAAGTAAGTAATTAAATGTTATATGTTATTAGTAACTATATTGTTATGATTTAGGGTGTATACACATGGCTCTAGTTGCTCCTCATATCCTGCTGTCCTGTCCCCAATCCCCATATCGATTCGCGCAGGAAATGGGCCCTCTTCCATGAATGTCGTCGTTGCATTCTGACATATATACATAAATTGCAGTAAATGTGTTGGTGTTTGATATAGTGGGCAAATGAGAGCATATGCATGAGTGTAGTAACTGCATACCTTCATCCTTACGCCACTCATTGTTTCCATGCATATCTATAATACTACATGTTCATTTATTACCAACTTGTTCAAGTGATAAACACGTCATGATATTATTTTTCTGTAGTACATGTAAATATACTTACAATCTCATCAAAATATGGTTCCTCGAAAGGATTAAATAGGCGTGAGAAACTTTAACCCGGCCATTCACCTTTTTTGGTGCCGACTGCCGAGAGACCCTTTCCTTAAGACCTGTCCCAGGAAATGAGCACATGTTACTTGAGCTAAAGTCAGGAGTTCGGTATTGAAATCATGACATATTTCATCAAAGTACTCATTGAACTGTTAATTAGATGTTTGCATAATGTTTGCATAGCGAAGTGACACCACTTGGGCAATGCCTAAATGGTAAAATATGGTTAACATATGCATGTATGTGGTATCACATGATGTTCTTAGAACTTATAGTTTGGTAGCACCTGATTGAAGGATCTAGTGAAAAGAAAACTTAAAATGAGAAGTATGAGAAATAGCTATATCTACATATTTGAGATGCATCGACTTGAATTAGATGCATCTCTATTCATTTAGATGCATCACAATTAGTTTCCAAAGTGATTTTGAAGTGAAAACGATGCAAAGTAGTACTAGTAACAAATTTGACCCGCAGAGTACGAAAAATACATAGGATTCGTCTAACTTGATAAAATGCATCTAATATATGTATATGCATCTAAATTTTAGCTACAAAATATATTATGATGCATCTAAAAGATTATAGATGCATTTAATTTAAATTGATGCATCTTTAATGTGTACTGTGTAGTTATAGTTATTGACTTATTTCTCAACCTTCTTATTTTAAGGATTCTTCTCACTTGATCCTTAGTCACATCACTCACACGTGATTAAATAAATTTTCTTGTAAATAACAAAATAAAGAGATAATTGAGTATGGATGAAATGTCCTGGCATTTAAATAAGAACAGTGACAATATATTAACCAAACAACTTAAGAAATCAATGTCATTTACTTCCCTCAACTGTTTCATGCTGCCTCTTTTGCCTTTATAAAGCCCATTTCCACAGTCCAAATACTTGCATCAAACACACAGTCACTAGTCGAGTAGCTAGATAAAAAGATCCAATAAAGATATGGCAAAATTGTGTTTCATGTTACTAGTTGTTCTAGCAGTAGTAGCTTGTACTACTACTGCTAGAGATGTTCCAAGTGAACCCAACAAAAATGCCGTTGGTCTCACTGACCAAAAGAACGTATTCACTTTTGGTGGACTAGGTGGCTATTCTGGCTTTGGGAATGACGGCCAACCCATTGGTGGGGGTGGCATTGGAGCTGGCATTGGTACCGAAAATGGGATTGGAGGTATTGGTGCTGGTTACGGATATGGGGGAGGTGGTGCAACGACAGGTGGTATAGGAACTATTGGAGGTCTAGCTAATGGTTTTGCTGGCTTACCGGCTCTTGGTGGTGGTGGCATTGGTGGCGGAGGACCTGGTGCTGGAGTAGCTGCTGGTGTTGGTCCCGTTTCAATTCCTTAAAAACGGTTGTAGTAACCATAGCTACACTAGTGTGTGTGTGTGTGTGTGTGTGTCAAAAGTGCATTGTACGCTATTTGGTCTTGTGAAGTATGTTTTGTTTTTACCTAAAAAGAGAATGTTGCTCTTCAGTTGTAAGGTTATTTTTGTTAAATGTTATGGTGTATTTGTGGGATCTTATAGTCTTATAGATAATGCTTAAATCTAAGATCTTCTTTTGATGTTCACGTATACAAAATAGCATTGGGCAGTATTGCATGCTCACGTATCTTTCGTTTTCAACAGCATTATTTGGGTAAATGCATACCTATGTGTTTTGACATTAAAATGGTTGGGAGTTGGGACCGGCGGACCACTATGACTTACAGTTTAAAACTGTACGAATATAATAACGCATACTAAAACTTATGAAATGACTTTCTGTTATTTGAATATCCCCTGCACATAGATGATCAGAACCATATTTGAACATACATAATGAAACACAACTCAAGCTTCATAATTTTAATATACAGAAAAGCGTCATTCGATAGCGGAAGGTGGTTCACAATTTAAATAACTTAAAACGAATCAATGCAATGGAGCTCATACGTTTAATTAACCATAAGATCTAAAAGGCCCTAAATGCCAACATTCTCTTTGTGCATTATCTTCGATTCTTCGTTAAAAATATATATGACTTATTTTTCTGAACGATGGATTTCTATATAAAGGTTATTAGCAAGAGCCTAGAACCAAGAAAATATTTAACACATAGTTGTTACAAACAGTTTAGGATCTAAGATCTAATCATTCCAAACAAGACGACTTGCAATTATATCTAGCAAAAAAAACCACTTCTCTTAACTTCACTAAATCTCTTGAGTCTTGTCGGTAATTCAAAGACAAAACAAACAAACAAAATCGAACAATGGAAGCTTTATTCAAATTACTAAAACAAATACAAAACCAAATACAAAGGTATCATTCCAAATGTACCAAACTACCATTCCCAAAATTCAAATTCAAAAGGTACCAACTTCTAATTCAAAATGTACCAAATTCTAATTCCAAATGTACCAAACTATTATTCAAAATGTACAAATAATTCTAATGCTAATGATTCATATTTATGGGTAAGGATCCAGTGAGAAGAAAACTTAAAATGAGAAGAATGAGAAATAACTATAACCATATATTTGGGATGCATCAACTTGAATTAGATGCATCTCTATTCATTTAAATGCATCTCACTTAGTTTCGAAAGTGATTTTGAAGTGTAAACGATGTAAAGTAGTACTAGCAACAAATTTGACTCGCTGAGGGTGAAAAATAAATATGATTCTTCTAACTTGATGAAATGCATCTAATATATGCATATTCATCTAATTTTTAGCAAGGAAAAATATTAGGGTGCATCTAAAAGATTAGGGGTGCATCTAATTCAAGACGACGCATCTCTAATTTGTATTTATAGTTATTTCTCATCCTTCTCATTTTAAGTTTTCTTCCCATTTGATCCTAAGTCTCATATTTATAGGCAAAACTAACCGTCATACAAAAGTTTATAAATTTCAAACAAACTTGTAAGACAAGTCACACAAATTACCAACTATGTTGATGAATTCCTGATGAAATCACCCCCTGAATTTCTGAGTCGAAGAGGGAAATTCTTGCACTCCAAGTAACGACCTCATTTCCTTGAACCTTATGCGCGCCAAAGCCTTCGTTAATGGATCTGCTATTTGTTCTTCACCGGATACATGCTCCACTATAACCTGCTCATTTTCCACACATTCACGAATGAAGTGATATCGAGTGTGGATGTGCTTGCTTCTTCCGTGAAAGACAGGGTTATTTGATAATGCAATTGCCGATTTGTTATCAACTCTTATTATCACTTTTTGTCTTTCCAACCCCGTCACTTCCGCCAATAGCTCCCTAAGCCAAATTGCTTGACACACAGCTGCAGTGGCTGCCATGAACTCAGCTTCACACGAAGATAATGTCACGGTAGTTTGCTTTTGTGAGCACCATGTAATGGGTGATGTACCAAGGTAGAAAACATGTCCAGTAGTGCTTCTTCCATCATCAATGTCAACATTATGACTACTATCACTATATCCTACCAATTTCATGTCATTACCCCGCTTGTATTGAATTCCAAACGAAGTTGTACCTTTAAGATAGCGTAGGATTTTCTTGATAGCATGAGCATGTGATTCTCTTGGACTTTGCATATATCGACTAACCACTCCAACCGAGTAAGTCAAATCTGGACGAGTGTGCAAGAGATAACGTAAGCATCCTACTACCTTTCTATATCGTGTAGCTTCAACTTCTGGCTCATCTTCAGCTTTTGACAACTTAAGATCCTTTTCCATTGGAAATAAAGTTGCATTGCAATCTTTCATACCAGCTTCTTTTAAGATTTTTAGTGCATCACTCTCTTGCTTGATCTTGATACAATCCTTCTCTTGTGATACTTCAATTCCCAAGTAATACGTTAACTCACCAAGATCCGACATTTCAAATTGGGATGCCATCCTTTTCTTGAACTCATTGATGCAATCTAAGCTTGTCCCAGTCACGAACAAATCATCTAGATAAACCGCAACAATGATAGATTCTCCCTTGGTTACCGCTTTATAAACCGCCTTTTCTTGCATGCATTGTTGAAAACCCATCTCCTTTAAAGTGCCATCTAGCTTTATGTTCCATGCCCTTGGAGCTTGCCTTAGGCCTTACAAAGATTTAGCTAGCTTATACACTTCTCCTTCCTCTCCTGGTTTATCAAAGCCTTCGGGTTGAGTAACATATACCTCTTCCTTTAAGTCACCATGAAGAAAAGCCGTTTTGACATCCAAATGATGAATCCTCCATACTTTCCCGGCTGCGAGAGCAATCAAGAGTCGTATGGTCTATAGTCGAGCTACTGGCGCGAACACTTCATCAAAGTCAATACCGGGTTGTTGTACATAGCCTTTAGCAACTAAACGCGCTTTGAACTTCTTGATTGTGCCATCGGCGTTTCTTTTGATCTTAAACAACCACTTAAACCCGATTGGTTTAACACCTTTAGGAAGAAAAACGAGTTTCCAAGTATTATTCTTTACAATAGAATCAAGCTCGTTTTGCATTGCTTTGACCCATTACGGTTTCGATTTTGCTTCATTATAATTCCTTGGTTCCTCGTCAATTATCAACATAAGTTCATTAATATTAAGTTGATAATCACCTAACCTCGTTGGTAAAACCTTGTTTCGAGTTGACCGACGTGTCGCGATAGGTGTAGCACTTGTACCAGGTTCCTGTTCATTGTTTACTGCAACATGCGGGCTGTGAACAGTGTTTTGCGGACTGTGAACAGTGTTTTGTGGGCTATGAACAGTAGCAGCAGGTTCGTTTACAGCAGGTTGTTCATCCTTGTTCATCACCTGATCAAAGTTAGTTTGATGTATATCGTTCCATAAAACAGTTGACATACCTGGTTTGTTTTCAGCTTGGTTTGAATCCTCAGATTTCGTTGTCCAATTCCAACCTCTTTTCTCATCACAAACAACATAGGCGCTGATTATGATCTTGTTTTCACGTGGGTTGTAAAGTCGAAAACCTTTTGAACCTGGTTCTTTGCCAAGATAAACCAATGGTTTCGACCTATCATCAAGCTTTTTCAGGTGCTTTGAAACAATTCTTTCATGTGCAACACAACCAAGTACCTTTAAGTCTTCAAGGTTCGGTTTTTTCCCATAAAACTTCTCGTATAGTGTAACTCCTACCAATGCTCGCGTAGGTGTTCTATTTATTATATATGTTGCATGTCGAACCGCTTCACCCCAAAATTGATTTGGTACACCTCTTGCCTTCATGAGACACCTTGTCATCTCAAGTAGAGTATGGTTTCATCGTTCCACAATTCCATTTTATTGAGTTGCATAGGGCACCGTCAACATACGTGCTATTCCTTCTTGGTCACAAAACCGATTAAATTCATGTGATGTAAATTCACCACCTCTATCCGTATGGAATGTCACAATCTCTTTACCCGTTCGTTTTTCAATTGACGTCTTGAATCTTTTGATTACTCCAAACGTGTCACTTTTGTGCTTTAAAAGAAAAGACCACATGTACCTAGAATAATCGTCGATAAGAACTAGGATATAAGAGTTACCTGCTTAAGTGGGAGGATTTATCGGTCCGCATATATCCCCATGAACCATCTCAAGTAATTGTGAAGCTCTATATGTTGCTTTCTTAGAGAATGACTTCTTTGTTTGTTTTCCAACCATGCAAGACTCACATATTTGATCTTGATGCTTAATTACCGGTACCCCTTTAGCTAACTTGTGCATCAAATTCACCGCACCAAAACCGATATGACCAAGTCGCATGTGCCACAACCATGACTCTTCATCAATGTTAGCTTGCAAACAATAAGGTTTCCCAACTTGTAGTTGAGCCTTGTAAAGACGATTTGCACTTCGCGGGACTTTAATTAGCAAACTTCCACAACTATCACACATGGTTAAGAAATCACCTCGTATCCTAATATCACAACCGGATATTAAAGCTTGTCCAAGACTTATTACATTACTACGAAGAGCGGGAATGTAATAAATATCTTTTAACAACTTTTTTTTCCCTTGAAACAAAATCGAGCCCTTTCCTTTTATACTTACACACAAACCGTCTCCAAATCTTACACGACCTGTAATGTTTTCATTTAATTCAGAAAAGTAGGAGTAATTACCTGTCAAGTGATTACTTGCTCCATTGTCAAAGTACCATAAATCATCTTCCTCGGTGATGGACTCAATCTTTGGAGGAGTAAACTTCATGGTTTCGGTTTTGATCTGGGCATTTTGAAACAAAGTGTCCGTACTTATCACAACGGTAACACTTAATATGTGAGAGATCACGTTGCTCCTGTTTCTTACCTTTTTGCTTATTATCTTCATGGTTTTTCGAGGAGTCACGTTGACCTTGGTTTTGATAGTTACCCCTACCACGTCCTTGACCACGACCTCGAGAATTTGAACCACGTCCTCTTCCTCCACTTGAGTCATTATTCCTATTGGAATTTTAGGTCCTAGCATAAAGCAATTTTTCTTGAGCATCGTTTACTTTATCATCTTCTTTCACTCTCTCTTCATACACTTTCAATCTACCAACCACATCCTCAAACCCCGTTGTTTTAAGGTCTAAAACTTGTTCTAGGGCTGCCACGATATGGACAAACCGTCTANCTTGAGTCATTATTCCTATTGGAATTTTAGGTCCTAGCATAAAGCAATTTTTCTTGAGCATCGTTTACTTTATCATCTTCTTTCACTCTCTCTTCATACACTTTCAATCTACCAACCACATCCTCAAACCCCGTTGTTTTAAGGTCTAAAACTTGTTCTAGGGCTGCCACGATATGGACAAACCGTCTAGGAAGACTTGTGAGAAACTTCTTTACAAGCTTGTGTTCTGACATGACTTCTCCAAGCGTGGCTGACTTAGAAGCAATACCCGATAGCGTTGAGGCATATGCATCTATAGTACCGTTATCCGACATCTTCAGATTCTCGAACTCCGTAATTAAGGTTTGAAGCCTAGCTTTTTTCACACGATCAGCACCTAGGTTACGGGTCTTTATTGCTCCCCACATCTCCTTCCCGGTTTTTAAATTCCCGATTTGCAAAATCAGGTCTTCTGGTATTGATTGAAACAACAAACCTTTAACTATGTTATTCTTCTTTGGATCGTCTAACCCCGGATCGACCACATCCCAGACTCCATGAATTCCAAGAAGTACCTCCATACGCATTCTCCATATGGTGTAGTTAGTTGACGTTAACATTGGGCACTAAAACGTCAAATTTGACTCTTTTGGTGGATTGTTCGAACCTGATGCACCTCCTGTCATCCTGGTTCTTCTTCTTGATCGTGAATAAGTTTGTAATGGAGAATTTTCCATCCCTTATATCACGGCTAGAATTAGTTTAAGACAGCGAGACAATCAACAGTCTTAAAGACTGTTTCCAACTTACTGTCTAGAAAGAAAAAAGAAATTGTAATCTGTTTACAAAATAAGAGAAAAGTGGGCTGTAAAGTGGGTTTCAATCACAGTGGGCTGCAAATCACGACCAACCAACAGGTTCACAGGTTTAAGTCGTTTTTTTTAAGGTTTCTGTAACCCTAAAAATAATTCACGTCTAACCACAGGATCACAGGTTAGGAATGATCGATTGTTTCCCTTAAACGCGGATACAAATCACCATTCTCTGATACCAATTGTGGTAATCAGAGATCGCACCACAGCAGGTGTAAACAAGAACACGACACAGGTATATTACTGCCTAAACACGCAGATTTGTTTTATTGAAGAAACTCACTCAAAACTTCAATTTGATACAATGTAATTCCCTACCCCTCGTGGTATATATAGACTAACCTATTCTAGTTAGACTATAACTAAGATTACACTTTACTTAACCTTATAATTATCTAAGTCCTACAGGAAGATAACTACTTGCACGTCAAGTAAATTTGTTGGACTAGGACTCCAACAAACTAATCCTTAAAGTTTAAGTCAGTTTTCTAACAAGTCTAGCAAAGCAATATCCTTCAATCTAAGTCAACAAACTTGTTTTTTCACATCCTATCAAAGAACTCACAAATCTTATAAACTACTCCCTTCGTCCCAAATTATAAGTTCATATAACTATTTTATGGAATAAGTCCATATTGCTATTTTTAGTTGTCCCAAAATATTTATCCATTTTTATATTCCAACCAATCAAAAGAGACTTTAGTGGAGATAGATGATATTTGATTGGTTAGTAGAGTAGTTAGTGAAAATTTCTTAAACTTTATGCAAAGTGGAAGTGGACTTATAATTTGGAATGGAGGGAGTATTATTGTTGTCATCGACGTTTTGAGTCTTTCTCGTTTCATGTGGTTTTAAACAAGTTGATGTCTACTTCTCACATTTAGTTATATATTTTGTGTATACTGTAGTAATCTTGTAGATTAAAAATCGACTAACCATTTAGGTTTGTTAAGTTATACAAAACCAAAGAGAGAATAGAAAAAAAGGGTCTTTCGATATTTGCAAAACCAATTGTTGTCGTCGAAATATGAATTTGATTATGCAAAACCAAAGAGAGATCGAATAGCATAAAGGGTCTTTGGAGATGTATATAAAAGTGAACCCCGCACGTTAGCGGGGTGTCAAAACTATAGTTTTTTTTAATGANTGTAGATTAAAAATCGACTAACCATTTAGGTTTGTTAAGTTATACAAAACCAAAGAGAGAATAGAAAAAAAGGGTCTTTCGATATTTGCAAAACCAATTGTTGTCGTCGAAATATGAATTTGATTATGCAAAACCAAAGAGAGATCGAATAGCATAAAGGGTCTTTGGAGATGTATATAAAAGTGAACCCCGCACGTTAGCGGGGTGTCAAAACTATAGTTTTTTTTAATGAGTCAAATCGATGAACAGTCAAGCATGGAACCGAATATAGTAAAATTTGTATTACGAATAGTAGTCCCTGCTCAATTTGGACTTTGTTGGGTAAACATCCAGCCATGAAAGAGTCCGGATACGGCCACGTAAATACCAGGTAGACCGCATACATAAAAACCCAAAAATACCCACACTTCCTAAAAAAAACCTGAACAAAGGTATATAAGGGATTGAGGTTTTAAAATAAGTTAGTTTTTACGCTATGTTTTTTACAAAAGCTCGTAGAATCTTTTATAAATTATAAGCCTTCATAAGTCAAAATCAATTTAAACGAGCTTTTAAAAATGAGTAGGGCTTATAGTCAGTTAGATTACTTAAATATCCTTCAAAATATAATGGGCTAACACGCAAAAGCTTGAAATATATGTGAATTTAATTTGATTTATGTGATGTTGTAATAATTATAAGCTTCAACTCCAACTTATAGAAATATAAACTCTAACTTTCTAACTTATAGGGTATGTTTGGCAAAAGTAATTATTTCTGTAACTATAGATGGAGCTTGTTGATAGAGATCAATATGGAAAGAGAAATTATAAACAGATATTATATTTATAAGTTACATGAAGTAACATTCATCACAAAAAATAGTCCAATCTACACACTTTATTTTCACATTTTTAAAAAATGTGTAAAATTCTATTAGTTTAACACCTTATATAAAAATTTGTTATATTAATAAGCGAGAAATTAATTGCAAAACAATAGATTTTTCATACTTTGTATCAAAAAAAATTCACACTTCTAAATATGAAAATTAATTGTAACATCCAATTTCTCCCCACTTGATGAAGTGTGAAGAAATTAGATGTTACAAATGACTTATATACCTATAAATGTGGACATTTTTTAATTTCTCCACTCTTAAAAGTGATTTTTTTAATATAATTATAAGCGTGGAATATTTATTGTTTTGCATTTTTTTACACTTATAAATGTAACTAATTTTTACACATTATTAAGTGTTATTAGATTAATAAAATTTTATACACACTTTAAAAGTTTAGAGGAAAAAAGTTTGTAGATTGGACTATTTTTTGTAGTGATTTGATTTTCAGAAATTACGAAAGACTATTTTTATAAGCTAAATGAAGTAACATTTGATTTTCAGAGATTATGAAAGATTACTTTTTTATAATATCTTATACATTTGTCTGCCAAACAAAGCTTAAATTTAAGTAGCTTATTAAAAATAAAATAAAATAAAATAAAATAAACCAACATATAAGCTTCGGCTATCACACTAACATAGGGAATGACTAATTCCATCATTTTCATTCCTTAGAGTCAATTCCTTTTTTCTTCATTCCATCTTGTAATGGAATTAAAATTATATAAAAGTTCATTATTAACTAACTACATTAAATAAACTTCCTATAATCAAATGCAATTTAGTCTTTTTCTTAATAATGGAAATGAATCATTACATTACATTATTTATTTCATTACCATCGCTTATTCCATTCATTTGACATTTCATTATGTCTTGCAAAACTTAAATTTACTATAATTTCGTGTTTATGATATGTAATAATTTGTAGATTTGAATAATATTACAAAGATTAATAGAAAATGACCTTATAGTAGGATCTTAGGATCTCGATCTGATCTTACGATCACAATCTTGCAAAGACGAAAACGATCCTAGGTAGAACCCCGATCTTAGAAACCTTGATAATAACCACACTAAATTTTCCCCAAAACATACTACACACCCATAAGAGGGCTAGGTGCAGCAGCGAACCCACATTCGCCGTTCCTACGTGGCGAGTTCGCCACCCTCGCCGTGGCTCGCCGCCACACCGGCCCCCCCTCGCCGTAAGTCGCCGTTTGGAACTTCGTCACTGCCCCGGCGAAGCAATTTATCTGACAAAAAGCTGAAAAGGAGAACATGGACGTTGCAAATTTAATTTTGTAACGTTTTTTTTCTTACCGTTTGATTTTTAAACCGTTGTAATTTTTTTTTTCTTTTTTCCCTTTCAACTCCCTATAAATACCACAACTTATTTATCTTATTTCACAACTTTTAACTCAAAATATCATACATATCAAAAGCAAGAAATATGAGTGACGACGACCAATTAAGTCTTGACTCATCGTATTCAAGTATTAGCGACTTTGGAGAGATAGCCGAGATAGAGATGATAATCCAAGAATTTGAGAACGAGCAAATGTTGCTAAACCAAGAAGCTGGTCCTTCACAACGCCAAAGATACATCCGGCGTGAACGTGAAATCGTTGAGCAACGTCTAAGGTCTGATTATTTTGGTGAGAATCCAAAATATACGGATGATAAGTTTGTACGCCGTTACCGTATGCGCCGTAAAATATTTCTAGAAATAGTCGAAGGTATTGAAACATATATTCAAAATAATCATCCTCTTCCTGCGCATTTTGATTTTTTTAGACAACGACCCGATGCTGCGGGTTTAATGAGTTTTAGTGTGCTTATGAAATGCACATGTGCCCTTTTGGCGTAGGTATCACCGGATGCATTAGATGAGTATTTACAAATAGGTGAACATTGTGCACGGGATTCTCTAGATTTTTTTTACTATGTGCATAATTCATTTGTATTCAAAAGAGTTTTTAAGAAAACCAACCGAAGAAGACATACACAGATTATACACCGCACATAACATGGTTCATAGGATACTGGGGATGTTGGGAAGTATCGATTGTATGCACTGGGAATGGAGAAATTGTCCGAAAGAATGCCAAGGGCAATTTCATAGAGGTGATAAAAAAATATCCAACTATTATGCTTGAAGTTGTTGCTTCATATGATCTGTGGATTTGGCATGCGTTTTTTGGTGTTGCAGGTGCGAATAACGATCTAACCGTGTTGTATAATTCACCGTTATTCGACGACCT
>LBNU01033045.1:149091-162512 GCA_014162995.1 Artemisia annua
GACTACTTGTTGATGGAGGAGGAATTCGTGGCGAATCAAGAGCGGTTGAAGCCTCAAGAGGAGAAGAGTGAGGAGGATAGGAGTAAGGTGGATGATATTAGAGGGAGTCCGATGAGTGTGGGGAATTTGGAGGAAATGATTGATGAGAATCACGCGATTGTTTCGAGTAGTATTGGCCCGGAGTATTATGTTGGGATTATGAGTTTTGTTGATAAGGATCAGTTGGAACCTGGTTGCGCGATTCTTATGCATAATAAGGTAGTTATGATTTACGCGTTGTTGTTGTGATTTGATTTTTTAGGTTGTGCATTTGTGTTTATATGATTATGTTGATTATGTTTTGCTAGTCTGATGCATAATAAGGTAGTTAATCGATTGTAGTTAGGATTAAATTGATTCTAGTTAGATTTCGTGTTGATGCATAATTAGGTAATCTAGCGTTTATGATTGGGTACTCGATTTGTTTTATTGAAGTTAGGCTTGTAACGATTGTAGCTGTTTTTGTGTTTTGATGCATAATAAGGTATTGTTTTTTTATTGATAAGGATAGGTTGGAACCTGGCTGTGCGATACTTATGAATAATAAGATTGTTTATGATTGCTATGATTTGCGAGTTGTTGTGATTTTATTATTTAGGTATGAGTAGTATGTGCGATTATGTTTATATGATTATGTTGATTGTGTTTTGCTAGTAGGATGCATAATAAGGTGAATTATTAGGGTTTTTGATTATTGGGGGTGTTTGTTTAAGCTTATATGTGGGGTTATGAGCTTATTTGGTTTCGGCTTTTATTAAATAAGCCTCGATTTTTTCGCTTATTTTGTGACTTTTGGGCTTATATTAGCTTATTATATCATAATGGCTTATATTAGCTTATTATATCATAATAAACTTATATAAGCCCATACGTGTCGAAATAAGCCAGAAAATTGAGGCTTATGTAATATAAGCCGAAATCAAATAAGCTCGTCAGCCCACATATAAACTTAAACAGACACCTCCTATGTTTGGAAATGAGGTGTGCTATCTTGATGCATAATAAGGTAGTTAATTGATTGTAGTTATATTTCTGAATTTTGTTAAAATTAGGATTAAATTGATTCTAGTTAGATGTCGTGTTGATGCATAATAAGGTAATCTAGCGTTTATGATTAGGTACTCGGTTTTGTTTTATTGAAGTTAGGCTTGTAACGATTTTAGTTGTTTTTGTGTTTTGATGCATAATAAGGTATTGTTTTGTTATTGATAGGGTTTGTGAGTTAAGTTGTTTTGCTCGTATTTGATATTTTGATTGATTTAGCGTTTGGGTTCATTCATAAGAAGGTGAAGTTATGGATCGTGTTTATGTGATTAAGTTGAATTTAGGTTTTAATTGATTGTAGATGTGTTTAATTTGATGAATAATGAGGTTATATTGTTGGGGTTTGTGATTTTGATTGATTTAGGTTTTATTGATTTAATGATTAACTGATTGTAGCTTTGGCGCTAGTATTGATATTTTGAATAAAGTGATTGTAGCTAGTATTTGATATTTGCTATGGTGATTTGATGATTTAATTGATTGTGGCTAATATTTGATATTTTGATTGTTTTTGAGTTTTGAATTGATGCATTATGAGGTGATTATAAGTGGTTGTGATTATATGGGATAGTTTTGATTGGTTGTATTTTGCTATCAAGGTTTGTGATTATGTTTTATTTAGGTTTTAGTTGAGTTAATGATTTAAGTGATTTTAGATGTATTTGATATATGTTATTGTGATATGATGATTTAAGTAATTGTAGCTAGTATTTGATATTTGACATTGTTATTTGATTAATTAAGTGATTCCACAATTTAAGTGATTGTAGCCAGTGTTTGATATTTTGATTGGTTTAGCATTTGAGTGATGCATAGTATGGTGAAGTTAGGGATTGTCTTTATGGCGATTAAGTTAGTTGGTTGTAGTTTGCTTTTGTGTTTTGATATTTTGATGCATAATAAGGTAAGATTAGGGTTTGTGGTTTTGTTTTTGTTGAAATTAGGTTTGGACTGATTGTAGTTAGTTTTTGTGTTTTTCTGTTTTGATGCATAATGAGACGAGTTTAGGGTTCATGATTGTGATCCTTTGTTTTTGTTTAAAAGTATAGAATGATTATGGTTATGTTTGTGATTATGTGACTTTGCTGGACTTAGATTTTGATTTATAGAAGGTTAGTTTTGTGCCATAACACGAACATTACCATGTAACATTATTCCCCCCACTACGCAAGAGAATGTCAACATTAAGGTTATTAAGAAAAAACATAGCTTTGATCACATGATTTGCCGCCTTTTTTTGTTTTTCTTAAATAGCTCTAATAAAGATGCAAGTAAAAAGTAAAAACCATTGGTGCCAAGCATATATGCTTTTACATAAAGTTCTTTATGTTGACATTCTTTTGCGAGGGAGAGAATTATTTAGATGCTCTTATTCGTGTTATGGCATAATACATAGAGAGTGACATTTAGCAAGTATCGGGGAGATATCAAGCAATATATGATTATGTACTTTGCTGTGTATCCTCATGAAGGTGCACATTGTTCAGTAGGGTCTTACAATGATGATTAACATGGAAATGAATAAGATAATCACAAAAGCATAGTTAAATGATGGTTGCTGATGCTGAAAAAGTTTCGGATGTTTAATTCAAAGCATATAAAGTTAAGTAACATGGAGCTGAAATGGGACATCACAAAGCAATGTAATGTTGGCCTGTTGGGATTTCATATTGAAAATGACGACTCAAATCATTTTAAAGATTACTCGTTGCCCGAAGTATATTATAACTCGAATGTTAAGATAGCTTTGGAATCAAAAGTACAATGAATGACATTACCATTGGGATTAAGCCATCTTTGAAACATAATTGGGGAAGAGGAGTATATATAAATTCTGTGGGTGGTTTTTCTGGTTGTTTAGTTTATTTATTTTAGCATTGAGTTATTTTGAGGCTTTTTGGGTCACTTGGATATAATTTTTTGTAGTATGGTTCTCTTGTGATTTGAGTTTTATATGTGATGCTAGCACATAATTCTAGTGAACCATAAGGATCTTTGAACTGTTTTTTATTACTCAAAATGAAATCTAGGCTATAAGAATGTACTAATGGCACTTTATCATTATGCACATGCAGGTTCTTTCAGTTGTTGGCCTCCTACAAGACGATGTCGACCCCATGGTGTCAGTCATGAAGGTTGAGAAGGCTCCTTTGGAATCATATGCTGATATTGGTGGGTTAGATGCCCAGATACAAGAAATTAAGGAAGCAGTTGAGCTTCCCTTGACTCACCCTGAGCTCTATGAAGACATTGGAATCAAACCTCCTAAGGGAGTCATATTGTATGGAGAGCCTGGAACAGGCAAGACCTTGCTTGCAAAGGTATGCAGCACAAAGTTTTCTTTTATTTCAATGAGTTTATCATGCCAATTTAAGTCTTTTGTTTCTGTTACTACTAAAGACAAGTTGCATTTAGACGTATATGAGCACTCTTGCACTAAAATGATACGGTTTCAGTTCAAAGTGTTTGGGTAAAACAATTGTTTTTTTTTCTGATGATTTAGGGTAAAAAGTAAAATTTAATCAGAATTAAAGAGTTAAGAAGCTGCTTCTGAAAACTGATTATTCCAATACATGTATAGCTGCAAACCTTTTAGCTTTGAAGGGTGTTGGCATTGCGTTATGAGATTAATTATGTGATATGACTTGATCAAAACTAGATAATCAGCTGTAACAGAATGGGCTTGGCTGCAGCCAATGTTTTTTTGGGTGTGTGGGGGTTGTATAAAGTTGTGATAATCAGATAATTAGTTGTTCAAGCATCTGGCATATTAAAGTAGACCTTTTTTTTTTTTAATAAAGTATTATTTGTTTTGTTGTTCAGGCAGTGGCAAATTCCACATCAGCAACCTTCTTACGTGTTGTTGGTAGTGAGTTGATTCAGAAGTACCTTGGAGATGGCCCTAAACTGGTTAGGGAACTTTTTAGAGTTGCAGATGATCTCTCTCCTTCTATTGTCTTTATTGATGAAATTGATGCTGTTGGTACAAAGAGGTACGCTCAATGACATTAGTGTCTTTTAACCTTTGCTATAGACGTGAGGTCTAACTATGTTAGCTATGTACAGGTATGACGCTCACTCAGGTGGTGAACGTGAAATTCAAAGAACTATGTTGGAATTGCTGAACCAGTTGGATGGGTTTGATTCAAGAGGTGATGTAAAGGTGATTTTGGCTACAAACAAAATTGAAAGTCTTGATCCAGCTTTGCTTCGACCTGGTCGTATTGATAGGAAGATTGAGTTTCCACTTCCCGACATTAAAACTAGGAGGCGTATTTTCCAGGTACAGTTTCAACTTTCAACAATACACGGGTGGGTAATGTTACAAAACGGGCTCCGCTTAGCACTTGCCATTTTTAGTAGGCTTGGGTTGACATGGGCTAAGCTGGGTTCGCAGGAAACTTTCCTTTTCAATATAAATATTTAATTTTTTAATTATCGTTTAGAATGTGATTGCAATAATAATCTGAGTTAATGGAAAAGGGATTACCTCTATTATGGAGGCTACCCTGTTCAGGCCACCTAAATACTGAGATTATCTTATAGGGCCACCCAAGCTTGTATCTGGTTTTCTTATGATACCAAATTTCAAGCATGTCAGTTGACGAAGATGTCTACAAAATAATATTATAAAGACTAAAGAACCTTTGAGGCTCTCCTGAAGTGTCAACATGTTGTATGTTGAAACTTGAAAGTGTTGTCTTTTAAAAAAACTGTGGAATTTAGGATTTGGCATGTATTTTGCCAGAATTGATATGCAAGTAAAACGAAGTACATGCTTGTGTGGCCTCCACATACATTATCCCTTTTGAAAGTAAAATGGTGAAAATGGTTGTATGCATTAAAGTACTCTTGTGCATCAAAATACACTGCGCACATTTTTGAACTCGTTTGATCTGTTCCCTTTTGATAGTTTTGATTTGACGCGTTTGTGATTAACTTGCTAAATGATTGTAATATTCTAGATTCACACATCAAGAATGACTTTGTCTGATGATGTTAACTTGGAAGAATTTGTAATGACAAAAGATGAGTTCTCGGGTGCTGACATCAAGGCTATATGTACCGAGGCTGGATTACTTGCTTTAAGAGAACGCCGAATGAAGGTCAGTAATTTATTATCAATGTATATTTTCATGTATGCTTGAAAAATCCGAATCATTTACACTGGATATCTAATTATTGTGGCTTGTTTTTGGATAAATTAGGTGACACATCCTGATTTCAAGAAGGCAAAGGACAAGGTTATGTTCAAGAAGAAAGAGGGTGTTCCAGAAGGACTATATATGTAACACTTTCAGTCTTTCAGTAACCCAGTATTTTCGTTATTTGTGTACTTTTCTTACGATGATGTAACTGTGATATACTCTCGGTTTGAGGGTGGATGGAAAGTTGCACGCTGCTGCATTTTCTTTTTAATAGAAACCATGTATGATACTATATATCCGGTCTCCTTGCGTGGCTATAGTTGCATCTGCTCTTCTATAAAAGAAAAGAAGTGAATGAATTTGATCATCTGTCATCAAAGTACTTTTGATCACATGTGCATCAGTTCACATGATAAAAGCCATGTCATTTCCTTAAAGGATATGTGAATAGTGTTATAAACATGTTGATTTAGCGAGCTACTTGAGCTCCTATAAAAACCAAGTCTCAAATTACATAAAGAGGCCAATTCGAACTTACTATGATGCATTATCCTTCATATTCAACTACAAATACAATGCATTCTATAAGCATCCTTATCACTTGCTAACATTCTTCGCTAAACTTACTATAATAAGTGTGCTACGCCAATCCGTTACTCACCTTTCAAGCTCAAGGTAACGTCCCCCACGCGTGCCTCGAACACCTAAACACATAACATAATAACTATCATATTTTAGTACACACACTTTTAGGTATCACTAAAATCAACTAATACATAATAACTATCATCTTTTAGAGATCATATCTGGAGAGGTAGGGCATTTTATTACGAGATATGCGCTAATGTGAGGAATTAGTTATTGGTCTTGCGGTTTTTATGTGATTGGTGTAATTTGTTGAGGTGGTTTAGGGGGTGTTTGTCTATGCTTTTTTGATGGGCTTATAAGCTTATTGAAAATTTGATAAGCTCGAAAGCTCAATTTTTTTGGGCTTATGAGCTTTATTAGCTCATTAGCTTAAGTGGATAAGCATAAGCCAACAAAAAATGAGCTTATCAAATTTCCTATAAGATCAAAAGCTCATCAAATAAGCTTGGACAAATACCCCCTAGTTGTGGTTGAGACGAAAGAATTCTTTTGGCATGTGAACGGCTACATTCTTATTTAGTTGAATGAAGAGAAAATTTAACTTTATGGTATACTTTTTCTACACCAAACTGAATTGATTGTATTAGAGACGGTTAGCTCGAAAATGCCCTGTTCTTTTGAAACCCGATTTTTAGCAACGACCCGGATAAACAATTCCAGCCACCCGGGTTTGTTATTTTTCCCCTAATTTTGCACTTTTTCATACCAGAATATATGCAGTAACCCCAAATTAATGAAGTTTTTTTTTAGTTGAAATTAGATATTAGTATATGTTTTGATAGATAATTTTTGTAATGTTTAGAGTATGAATAATCCTAAAGACAAACCACCAAGTGTAAGAGATAAAGCATGTAACACAAAATATCCAAGAATTTGGAGGAATTGTATTCGAGCTAGTTTAGTTTGTCATTTGCTAGTTTGAGAGTCAGAATAAATACTCGAGGGTAAGCTGCTGCTAAATGCTCTTTGAACTTGACTCCATTGAGGTTCTGGGACATGTCACGTTTCAGGCCATGGAGATTAAAACTACTACAACTACCTTTGGTTCATCCATGTATAGGTTTTAGAACACCCTTTTGGATTGGGATCCTGATTTAGCTTATCGAGTAAGGGTCCTAATGTGCTTGTTACCTTTGGTTCCCCTGTCATTAAGTGAAGGGACTAGTTTCGTTTTTTGCAATCTGAATGGAGCTTTGACATAAAACAAATATATATACTTTTTCGGGATCAAAGCAAACAGAATCAATTCTTCGTGGGCTCAACTGGTTATAATCGTACTATTATCATATAATCCTATATGGTTTATTTATTACAGGACTTGATCGTTCTCAGTCTTTCCATGTAAATCGGCAGGAACCCCCTTGATGCAAGTGATATTTGCTCCAAAATCTGAACTTTTGCCTTATTTCTACCTATAGTACACTCAATAACAACTGGCTTTCTTGGTTAGTTTTCCGTTTGTCACAGTCATGACTGCTCTTAGTCTTATAATCCAGTTGCAACACATTAGCTCTAAATACTCATTAGATAATAAATAACCTTAGTTCTTTAAAATCCTGTGGCGTTTTCATGAATATGCTATCTATATCTATTCCATTGACAAAGCTTGTAATATAAGATTCATTTTCTTTATCTGCTTGTATGCTGGATTTGGTTGCTGTGATGGTAATTATATTGGATCTTTTTTGTGTTACCTCTGTTGTTTAGAATTTGAATATTGTAAATATTAAGATGTCATGGCTTTCTATTTGTGCTTTTTGTAACTCTATGGAATTTTGGGTTTTTCTGTTTGCATTAGAATGTAAGTGATACTTGGATGTTCGGGATTTCTATATGCATTTATGTAATCATATAGTTTGTAGCAATGGTTCATTGAACAACATTTAAGCCTATATTTGTGCTGTCTCGGATCTTAGCTGTTTTAATTAATGGCTAGAAACAATAAATCTAGTGTGCGACGTCGTTTTTGGAGGTTTTACTACCTATTTAAACCCATGTTTAGCCTAGGGTTAGCCTACTTCGTTTAGTATAATCTTTTGTTAAAAATATCCGCCGCACCCAAAATGGACAGTTTCCGAGATGATGGAAATGTCATTCACATAATTGGTGGAGATGATAAGCCGGTTTCAGCAACAGGAAATGAGTATGATAAGGCGTTTGGTGGTACTACTTCCAATTTGAGTTACGGTGGGAATGCAATTGCTGCTCGTAAATCAATCGCCATCCAGAAATTGTTGTTCAAGACAAATTGGTGTGTTGAATTCAGATCAGGAACTTGCCAGAAAGCCACCAACTGCAATTTTGCACATAGCAGTTCAGAACTCAGAAGTCTTCAGCAGAATTATGAAGACTTTGGGCTTGCCAATGAGCATACACATCTTTTGGATAAGCTAAGGGAATCGTTTCCGCAATTTAGGACGTATGTTGATAGATCCTTGAAACACTGCAAGAAGTTCTATAGTGAAGAGGGGTGCCCTTCTGGTGACGGCTGTCCTTATGTTCACGACTTAGAATCCAAGTATCGTGAAAGAACAACAATAGTAGTTTCGGGTGGCGGATCTAGTTCTGTTAATAGGGACGGGAGAGACACTGCAGCACTGCTACCAGTAGCACCACCACCGGTACTAGCGGCACTGCCAGCATGGCCACAATCTGCAGCACCAACACCACCAGTAGCGCCACAGCCACTGCCAGTAGCAGAGGCTGATGCAACTGTGAAGCCTGCGAATTGGCGAACAAGCCTCTGTAAGAAATGGGCGTATTCAGGCTACTGCCGGTATGGGAGCAGGTGTGTCTTTGCTCACGGTGAAGCAGGTATAGTTCATTAAATTTCTTTAATTCATATAGTAATGATTATTAATCTAAATTTTCCTTCTCAGTTATATGTTGGGAACCACAAAGTACAGTTAATTGAATGGTTTGAATGTTTGATGATCTATCTTCACTTATTGACTAAGATCTAGATATAAAGATTGTTACATTGTTTGAAATTTTGGCAATTATCTGTCTAACGGTTATGTAACAGATACTTTGACTTACTTATTTATGTTTTATGGTCGATAGATTTCATGCCATGGAGGTAAAGGTTGTCCACCTCCTTTTATTCCCCACTAATTACAAGTTAACTGAAAGACTTGCAGTTAACAATGAAATATATAAGTATATAACTAAGTGATTTTTCTTGTATTCTTTTATGCTTCTTTGCTGTGTTTACCATTACATGTGCTGAAACAAATAGGAGAACGAAAGGCTTGTTGACAATAGTTATGCTCTTTTGTTCTTTGCAGTGTTATAGTATAATTCTGTTATTGCTGATGTAGTAGTTTAGCCTACTAATATTGTCTGTTCTGTTGAGATTCTAGAATTTACGTGGTAAATAAGTTAGACAAATTTTTTGATAACTTCGTAAGGGAGGTATAGGGGCCTAGGAACATACGGAAAGCAATATTGTGAATAAGATTATGGTTACTGCCAACATCTTCAAGTTAGAGCTATGAATTTGGATCATCCACAGGTAGTGATCTTATAACAACTTTGGTCCCATGTTTTGGTTATTGAAATTTAGAAAGAAGCTGATATCTTTTTTTATTGACATAGTTTAGGAACAATGGAAGACTGATTGATAAGTCTTTATGAATCAACCCGAAGCCTTAAAAATGGTATAACTTGGTATAAGTATAGAGTTTCAGCCCGATAGCATAGCACTAGATTATTTTATCTTGTCCTTAAGATGTAAGTCGATGGCTTAAAAAATGGTTTAACTTGGTAATAAGTAGTTTATATAGTTCTGTATTTGTGGCTAAATTGATTATCACATTACAATTTTAGTTTTAATACCAGCAAATTGGTTTAAATTTTAAAAACTGTTATTTATTGTAAAGAAAAAAAGAAGCAGCAAAGTAGCAACAAGCTTGACACTACCCCTATTTGTTTGAGAATGTGTAAAAAGTATAGCATTTATCAGTTTAGCTCATATAAGTTTGACATCTAAAGTCAAACAATGAGAACTAATAGGGATCAAGCATGTAAGAGTTTAGAGAGGTTTAACCGATACATATAAATATCTGACACAACGTACAAAAAGTTGTGTTGCTCATTTTATTGTATGATCATGAACTTGTAGTTTTCATGGTCGTACTTTTGACTTTGTCCGTCAAATGAATACCTTCAAATTTCAAAATAATTTGTATATTTACTTTGAATTAAAAAGCTATACTGTAAAACATTACAAGTACCATAACCAGTACAAGAATATCTAAAAGTACAAATAATTAATATAAACTAATACTTCTATTGACAGAACTGCGACGATATGGTGGCGCGCTTGTCCACCCCAGAAACCAAGGGTTCAATGTTCCAAAAACTGTAGCAGCCCCTGGCTCATCAGTTGCTGTCGCTGGTGGTGGTGCAAAGCTGCAAGGTACTGAGCGGAGATCACATCAGACGACATGGAAATTTCCTAAGAAAATTAATGGCATTTATGGCGATTGGATTGATGACATTCAGTAACTTTTATATTTTCCAAATCCTTCAATAAGTGGAAAAACTCGGATCCACCTTTTTGGTTGCAGTTTGTTTGTGTTTGCTGTTATTTCAGCTTTTTTTACTATTAAGACCATGGTTGACTTAGTTTTCTGAATTTTGTCTTTAATAATCCTCGGATTTGGAGGTTTTGTCAAGTTTCATGTCTTTTTATGCTTTTGTTGTGATATGTGACAACAATGTTTCATGTTCTCAACTATAAGATGATTTCAATTCATGCTCAGTTCACCATGTTTTTGACTGAAAATTGAGACCGATAACTCAATAAGGCTAACTTTTCATAGAGGAAATGAACCTGAAATCACATGGACCGTATACCGTGCAGAGGGTCTCACTGGTTGACACCTCTTAAAGGAGCATAAATTCTCATTCTTGCCGGAGGGGTATCTGGCCCTCGAAATCACATAAGCTTGATTCTGCAGTTCATATTGAAGCGTTAAAACAACTACTAAAGGAAACTAATATAGTGAAGCAAATCCTAGAAAACTTACCAGAATATGATCTCTAAGAAGAGGGACGAGTAAAATAATCACGCCATTTGTCAATGAAAGGTAACTCAGCAGCATCCAAGTCTGGAAGTTCCCGGTCTTGAAGGTTGTTGATTATCTGCGTAGTCTCACCGAGGAGTTGGACTGTAGCATTGACACTGGACTCCCTTTTCTCTATCACACTTTCATGACATTTTGTAACTATGACTTGGGGTAAGTTGGTGAGACAAGCAGCCAATATATCAGCAATCATTGATGATAATTCCGTGAATAAGTCCTCTTGGCTAAGCTCATCAATGTTGGTGTGATCGGAAAGAAGGATTGATTCAGTGATTCGATACATTGAGTTTGCGCAAATAGACCGGTACATGGAATTATCATTTGCGCTTCTTATATCTATAAGTTGTACTTCGGTGACGATGTTTTTAGCTGTATTCTTGAACCATTGCAGAATCAATCCTGCTGTGTTCACTTCAGGAGCATGGTTTTTCAGATTGTCTCCTACCCATTTGTTGGAGACTTCAACTTCTAGCCACAACACTTTAGCTGCCTTTTGAATGCTTACATACTCATCGGTAGCATTGAGACTTTCTTCCACTAGTTTGACATATGTATTATAACACCCTAAAATCCTACGCCTTCATTTGAACATTTAATCTTGAAGATAACATAAGTTTGTGAACCTTATAATTAAAGAACTACAAAGTACTAAATATATATCCTAAGCTATGTTATAAAATCCAGTACATTTGGTTTATATGACAAAATATCACACGTATCACATGTCATGGATGGACCAAAATATATATATATTAACTTGTACACACAGTTAACGTGCATAAAGACTAGATATATTTGAAAGTTTTGAAATGAGGCTTGGTCTACTTTGACTCTCCCCAAGACTCGGCAGAATACTCATTTTATCCTCCCACTCCTCTTCATTTTTCAACAAACCTTTCACACATCCTTTTCACTTACAAAACCCTAACAAACTCCTTCATTTGGAAATCTGTGTAATCGAGTGGTAAAAAGGACTGCACGACAAGGTAGAAAGGTGGTATTCAATCGTGGTGTTTCTGGTTCAAAGGAGGGGATCGAGTGGGTGGCACTTCTGGTTTCGAAGTGGTGTGTTTTGGTCGTGGTGTTTTGATCAGATTCGAAGGCCTTGGATTGCTTCGGTTTGGTTTTGCTCGTGGTGTCATTTGGTTCCTTGTTCTTTCATTTCGATCACGCTTCGAGGGTATCTCGTATCACCTAGTTTATTCCTTCCGTTTTTGATCTATTTATACACGTATAATTTGGATATATGCAACCTGAAAATCAGATATTAGGAAACATGTACGTGTATGATAAAGGCTCATATGAAACAATAAAATCTCGACACATGAAATCACAGAAATATTTACATGAAATAACAGATGAAACCATAAACGTCAACCTTATATATTTTGCATTCGAATTGATGTTGGTACGTGGGTTTAATCATTTAAATATGCGACTAAAACCTGAATGAATAAAGATGAGACATGCAGGTGTAAATACGTTTTATGTTGGCTATTTAAAACCTTTATTTGATCTCTAAGATTACACTAAGACTAATATTAAAGGAAGTGATATTGGATAAAGGTACATGCATGACATATAGTAAATAAAAATAAAACATGATACGTATATGTGTATAAATGGCTACATGAAGTGGTATACCATGCTAGTCGATCGTTGTTTTTATATATATTTTTTTATTTCAAATCGATGGACATGCATGCAAATGAGATGAGCCATTTAAATTATGAACATAAACGTGATAATAATATTGGGTCGCAGCGGTCGAAATTAAAGATGAGAATATGTTTATATTATAAAACGACGGGGCCTAAAATTATCATTTTGATATAAAATTATAGTATAAACTTTAGAATTATTTTATTTGAAATTTTAATATTTAATTTTGAAAATTTATATTTTGACCCTAAACTTTACTAAATTATCGTACTTAACCTTAACTTATTATATTGGTCATTTTTAAACCTTATATATTATGTAATCGTCAATAATAACCTTAAAGTATTAAAGTACTAATTCGGAAAAGTTACTAAATATGAAACTTACTATATTTGGCAAGCTTCTAAAAATGGAAAGAAACCTAATAGGAATAATCTGATTTAAAACGAGCTTATAAGTAATACTTGGTTATTAATTCGTGTAGATCCGTCGAGGAGGGAGTAGTTCCTTATCCGTTTGCTTTCTGTGGTTCGGTATTTGCTTTGCATAAGGTACAGATATTCTATCCCTTCTCAGTAGGGACTTCTCATGACTTTTTGATCCTTGACTTTGCTATGATTCCTTTTGATATGAGCCATTGCTATGATCCCTTTTGCTTTGACCCATGTGATATGATTCGTTGATATGATTCTTTTGATATGATTCTATGATTTGATATCCGTCTGCTATTCGTTTGCTATGATATGATTCAGTTCAGTTTGATATGTTCTGTTGGATATGATATGATTTT
>LBNU01033045.1:171003-183868 GCA_014162995.1 Artemisia annua
GGGGGGGGGGTGGATCTAGACTGCCATACCCCTATCTGAGGGAACGAATGTCATAATTGACATCTGTTATAATCACCTTTACTTTGCATTATGGTTGAGGGGAGGTGTTATTTCTTTTCATCATCTGGACATCATTTTTCTGCAGGATTTCCTGCAGAAAAATGGCTTATTTGTGTACATTTTCATGTTCAAAGTTAGTAGCTGTTTTCTTGGTAAATTAGGGAAGGATAATTCCTAGGTTTAACCACAATTTATACCTTAATATGAAATTCATGTTAGTTATTCTTTACATGGATGCATATCTTTAAACGGTTATGTATTAGTTAGAGTGAAAGGGTCCGATCAGCATATCTTTGAATATCAAGCGGCTCAAACCATCTGCAAACTGCAGTTAAAACTTAACCCTTACAAAATCTTATCAGCCAATCTATTTTCCATCTGAAACATAATTTGGCTGATATGTTGCTATGCTTTGGTACAATTGCCGATTCTGCTAAGGTGAAAGAGCTACTAGAGCTCAATAGTGCTTATGAAGCCTACTTTTAGTTAGAAAATTGGATCATTGCATTACTAATGTTGAGCTTATTAGGGAATTTCTTATCAGTGATTTTGAATTAAGTCTTTTTAATGAAAAATGATAGACAAATCAGGAGGATACATGCCGTAAAACAAAGGGGTATATGTTTCTTTAATTATCTGTATGTAAAGCGAAGGAATTTTTAGACCAAGTCACACATGCCATAGTTGTTGTAACTTTGTATATGTTGTTTTCTCTTTTAATCCCTTCCTTCAAACTAATAAGTTAATTTGCAAGCTAATATGAAGATGCGTTACCTTGTGCAGAAACTCCTTGTGATAAACCAGTTCCTGTTCCTGAGACTGAAGCAAGTAAGTTTAGATTACTACTTGACATGGTTTGCTACAATTTCGTAGAGTATATTCTCTCCATGAAGTAAATCATAAACTTAAATAGAAACATTGTGTTACTGGATTTGTGCTCCTTATGAATCATGAATCGGTACTTTTGTAATGTTTGTGGTTGCGTTCTATAATTGGTTTCTCATAGTAATACCAATAAATTCTTAACAGTAAAGTATAACACATCAGCATGGCGACTTCTAATCCTGTCTAACTCTGTTTTCAGGGACAATTATTCCACCAATTGATGTCGATAGACCATGTTATATTGATGTTGCTGAGGATGTGCTACCACAATCTAAACTAGAGTGCATAGGTATGTTTTCTACGTATTTTCTGGTGGTAAATTGTTTACGGCTGCAGATTTCCTCTGCCTATACATGATTTAAACTGTTACTGTATTTTAGTTGGATTTGTCTAAAGTTGATCATATATACTTCTTGCTAAGCCGATGAATATTTGTTGAAATTTAACATCATCACTGCAGCTTCATCTACTGAAATACGTGATGCTTTGAAAAATGAAGAGCTACAGAAACTCATTCGCAACATAGATTGTTCTGCAAACACTGAAGCTGTAAGTATTATCATACTTTAGATATCCACTTGTATTTATTTTCATGGTTTTAAGGGGTCAAATTAAACCCGAGATTAATCGAAGTAATGCTGAACCTGTTTTCAAATTTTTAAGGAACTTGAGAAAGCAATGGAACAGGATGTGTTTCGCCTGTTTACTGAAAAGGTATGACGATTAATATATAAATTTGTTGCTCGATAAGTTCTTGGTTTTCTTTTCTGCAAAAGTAATAGGCTTTTTTCTTTTATTTCCAGATTTTGGCGACGGTAAATCAGTCTGGCAATCAATAGTTATAGGTATATGAGGCGCTGTGTAATGAAGAATGTTGGCACTATGAATTTTGTTACTAGCTTGAACTTCCTATCGTTGTATGTAATCAAATTTTGCGGTGTTGGAATATAATATTTCTAAGCTCTCCCTTCTTCAAGAAGGTAGATTCTATGCGAGTTGTCTGGATTTTTGTGACAGCCGTTTGTTGTGGGGTTTTTTGTTTTGTTTTGTTTTGTTTTTTTTTTTTTTTTTCAATTTGAAAATTAGGGGTGGAAGTGAAATGCAAATCAAATTGAAGTGATGTGAATTCTAGGTTGATTGAAACTACATTCACATGTTACCCATGCTAGAAAATAATTTTATAGTCATTCGATTTGGGATGAAGTTTGAATGCATAAAACAAGCTGTTATGGACCTGCTTGTATCATGAATACCCTTAAAGTTCCTACTAAAGTTTGAATTTTTATTTATTTTTGTAAGTTGCAAGCTTAGATGAATTGATCAAAAGGTTTTATGATTTGTGAATTCAAGGCCTAGACAATTTTTCTTTGGCATAGTGTGTCAAGGTGTACACAGGTACCTGTCATTCCGGTTGAGGGTTGAAGTCATGTATGTGACAAACGTGTAAAGTGGGTATTTGGTATGTAAGTTGGCCTATAGAGGAAAATGAACTATGGGGATTGAATGGAGCCAATCTCCACAAATTGGTTCGTTCACTAGGTTGCTAACGATACTGCAAGGAAAATCCTGCAGAAAAATGATGTCCAGATGATGATAAGAACTAAACACCTCCCCTTAACCATGATGCAAAGTAAAGGTGATTATAACAGATGTCAATTACGACATTCGTTCTGTTTCCCACTTCAAATTCCAAGACATGACATCTTGACATCGAGAATAGCTTTCCAAAAAGTCGCCGTGGGAACAGATCAAGTGGTGAAACAGTACAAGCTTTTGATACCTGATAATGTAAAGGGACATGTTCTGACTTCTGAAGCTCAGCCTGTCACCATCCCCTTAGAATCATGGCCCAATTCCTCCTGGATATAAAGTAGCACAATTTGAACAGAGATTCTCAAATCATGTCCACAAACAAAAAGCAACATTTTTATTAAAAGAATGTTTCTTTGGCAAGCTTAAAGATGAGAACCCAGCATACCCCATCTCTATCCTTTAACTGTGGAACATATAACCACTAAAACATGTAGCGCGTCATTATAATAGGCAGGTCACAGAAAGGAAAGATGGTTTGCGTAAGGCCAACGTTGTAAACACAATGTGTTTTATACGTGCTTTGGCGTATCAAATAATTTTGATGGCGTACAAATCACAATCACATCTCTACTGAAAAGAGTCTATTGCAAGTGTAAGAAACATCATTACATAGATCGATTTTGACTTACAAATGACCACAAATATTTTTAACTCTTACGAATCAAACCCGTGGGTAAACGATAAAACTAGGTTAAAGAAACATGTTACATGATTCGGACCTCGTACATCGTTTCATTTCCAAATATTAAGTATAATTTTGTAATTATATCTAAAAGACATCTGAAATTATTAAGCAATTATGAACAAGAATGTCAAAAGGGGGGAAACTAAATAGGTAAATAAGTAACATCTCAACATATCTCTGATCCTGTACACAGTGCGTGCTTAAAGCAATTGGCCTTGCATCTATCATGGTATAATTACACATCAACTACGTTATATGGTGTGATCCACCCGGTTTAGATAATCTCGCTCTTTGAACTACAAAATTTGATCGGCTAAGAGCCTGAAACCCCCCAAACATCAGCCTGCAAAGGCACAAAGATTGGACACAACTGTCATCTTCATTCAACATATGCATTAATGCATTATGGATACTATCCAATAGGGCTAAGCATACCTGTTGGCTGATGCCCTGGATCCCTAACATCTTTGCTACTGCTTGGCATACTTGTAACTGGAGGCGTTCGCGTTCCTGCTTGATTCTGCACAAAAGAACGGTTATGGCGAGTATTTTATTTAGTGGTATAAAAACACCAAACTAATCCTCTTGAGATAGGACCTACACTATTATGACCCGCTTTGGCCCAAATCCATTTTTTAACCCAATTATCAGACCTACCCATTTTCCAATCTAGCACTAGTATCTGTGAGATTTATTTGAAACTAGCTGTAAAGTAGTCTAGTACTATTAAACATACCTGCGGTTGTGGCAGTTGTGTTTGGGGAAGACTAATGTATTGCTGATATGGATCTGCAAATTGAACCCTTGGCTGGTTTGCGTTTTGTGGTGGAAGCGAGTTCATCATCGGGTCTTGACTTCTTGCCGGTCCCATGGCGGGAATCTGTGGCATTGGAAACCGTGGAACTGGAAATCGTTGACTGAGATGAGCGGCTGCTGCAGCCGCTGCTGCTGGATTTGGCATGGGTGGACCTGGAAGAACTCCTGGATATGGAACCATGGGTCGGTTCATTCCTACATGTTCCATTCCCATTCCCATTCCCATACCCATAGCAGCCATTGGTGGCATGTACCGTTGGACACCTGGGAGCATCATAGGAACCATGCCGTATCCCATGGACATCATCTGCATAATTGATAAATGGTTATGCATGTCACACTTTTTCTATTTATTGATTTTTCAAGTTCATCAATCAAGGATTTTCAAAATATAAGTGACACTACATGTATGCCATTTGATTACAGAAGCGAAAAAAAAGTAGTACTTATTCAACGAAATAGAAAGATAAATACCTGCACTTGCATTTGGAGTGATTTCAAATACTCGATTGCCTCATCAAGCATTGAAGCTTTGTCAGACTAGCATTCAAACATGATAAACAAGTTTTAGCGGGGAAACTACTAGTAATTCATACGCAAACTTAAAGAACATGTATAATCAAACCTTGTTGCAACGAGGTATCAGTTCTTGTAAGGCCTTCATCTTTTCATTTATTCTATCTCGACGTCTCTGCACATATATGAAACTTCATCACATAATTATCACGGCATTACCGTACCCCAGTCTGAAATGAAACTCAGTAAGCATGCAAACCCTTTCTGAGAGATTATGGACTTCTGCAGCACGAGACCTCTTGGTAGACGTTGATCCACGTGATTGCTTCTTTGCTTCAGGATAGTCAAACTCGACATCCTAAATTTAAGTAAAACACAAAGTCTCAAAATAAACAAATATAAACAATATAAAACTTGCACATGATATACTCCTGACACTCAATTATTAAGAACTTAAATGTATGAAGCGCTTGTACAACCGAGTCCTGAATTTCAAGCAGGTGACTTGACATTCAAGATCCCAAATTGGAGCAAACAAAACTGAACATGATAGTGCTGAAAACAATGATCGAGTCGAAATAATAAAAGCATGCACATGGCACTCTTTGAGACTAGCTAGATCGAAATAAATTCATGCGCGCAGCACTTGTACATACTACACAGGCCTTGATAACAAATGCGCATCCTGTACAAACTGCTTAGTACCCAAGAATTACACATTTTAGAGGTCGTTTCAAATATGTTAATTACTTGCGCGAATTTCAGACACGCGTTAATCCTTTCCTATAACCATATTATTACTCGATCGATGTACGACGAAGGATTTTTGTCAAGTATGTTCAAAGCTAAATTAGTAATCCTTGTACACATAACACTAAATCTTTACTAAATTTCTCCACTAAGATTATAGAAAAGTTCACTATATCATATAAATCATATATACTTGGTATAACTTTCTTTTGTCCACACGTACCATTTATTTCACAAATGTCTCGGTTACAATTTTAACTCAAAGGCCTTTAGATATAAGTTATAACTTTCTTTTTAAAGAAACTACTATATACTACTAGTATATGTAACATGACAATACAGTTTGAGATATATAAGTGTGATGTTATCTATAACACTAAAATATGAAATCTCCCTATATCCAATAACTAACACGTTCTCCTAACATGTAGTACAAAATTTAATGTTTATTACATATTAAAAAGGTTGTCGTTTAGTACAATCTCCAAAAATGTATGAAGGTGTTTTGTAGTCAGTGTGACCCCACTTTTCATACATACGTGTCAATACTAAAAACCACGTGTGAAGACGTACAGCGTTCGACGTGTTTTTGCAAAGCCAAAGGTTGCATTGAAACTTGCACGATATGGGTTCGTTATATAAACGACACAATGAGTATAGTAGAAACTACAAGAACAACACAATCTATTGGCTGGACTTAAATTGTTTTTTTAACATAACTCAAGTGGATCAACATGCATATATCGAGAGTGATGTAAATAAAGCCTAGACATGCGATTATGTCTAAATGCGGAGACACGTAGAACTTAGTGGGTGCAACTGAACCTAAACCTACTTAATTCGATACTAAATTTGATTTAAACTACTGCTTAAAATATGATTTCTTGCTACGCACTTAGTTATGCCATGCATTTTTAAAACTGCTTTTTAAGAAAAGAAAAAAAAAGTTTTAGTGTTTTACATATTTCTTATATCTGTTGTGTTTAGAAAAAATCATTGCATTTTCTAAACACAGCAAAACACAATATAAATAATGTATTAGTGAAACCGACCACGTGTATTAGAAAAAGTAAATATTGTATTAGTGAAACTAAACAAGAGTAGAAGAATAACTTTTGCTTTTCATGAGGCACACACAAATATTAAGCTTTTTTCGCAAAAGTTAGCAATACACCATAAAAATATTTCCTGAACCTTTTGGGGCCAGTCCCGGTTCAGTTTACGCGCTTAAACAAGAATTAGCGTTACGTAGACTATTTATCAAGTATACACGAGATAATATAACTCTTCGGGCATTCTACATGCCACGCTTAAAGTTACAATTTGCAACCTAACCTTTACATGAAAAACTAGAAGAATGAAGTACAAAGGAAATAATTTAAGATTTTTGTACCTCCTATTAATTAGTTTTAGAACTAGAATAATAAAGTACAAAGGTAATGATTTACGATTTTTGTACCTCCCGTTAATTAGTTTTAGCTTATAATAGAAATAAATAATCAACGCATCTTCGGGGCCAATACGGGCTAACATCTTAGTTAAACAAAAATAAATGAACCAATTTCGAAACTAAAAATGTATGCTTCACTAAAACTAACTTCTTAACTAAATACAAATATAAATACTAATTAACCCAATACAAATTACACGTTGTCATCATTAACTAATAGTAGAAGCATATTGGACAAAAATTAACAATGATATAGAACATACGGTTTTTAATAATTTAATAAAAAAAAATATACTACCTCCGTCCCAAAATAAGTGTCCAGTTTTACTTTTCAGAGTCAAACTGGTTCAACTTTAACCTTAACTATTTTTGCGTGTGTTATATAATAATTGATGCAAACTATGTGAATGGATTAAGTTTTAAGTGTATTTTTTAATGGTATAATTTTCATCAAGTATTATATAACAAAAATAATAATATTTAAGGTTAAAGTTGAACCAGTTTGACTCTAAAAAGTCAAACTGGACACTTATTATGGGACGGAGGGAGTAACTTTTATAAATTATCTTAAAAAAAAATGTCTTTTGCAAATTTGAAATAATACCTATTTTGTCCGTTAACATTTACTGAAAAAGACAGTACGTGACAAGATCTTATTTTAACCTATACGGAGATGTTTTCTCACTATACCTTATTTCGATAAAAAAAAAAAGTTTAACCATAGCTTAAAAATGGCACTGTAATTTTTTCAGCCACAGTACAACCGTCAGTGCACAGTTGTAAATAAATCAGATACTGTTATTCCGTTAGAGGCAAACTACAGTACTAAGGGCCCGTTTGGTATTAGGTTTTTGGTGGGTATGGATTAAAAGACACATCAAATAACATGTTTGGTAGCACTTTTGTTTTTTGACACACTATCAAAAATGATAGATTTCATACCAACCTTCAATGGCTCCTTTCAATTGATAGTAACCAATCATAATTCACTTTTTATTTCTTAAAAATTTTCAACCACTCATTTTATTCAACCACTCATTTTTTAACTTAATTTATATATAAATAAATACATAAATTAAAATTTTAGACCACTCATATATATATTTTTTATTTTATTTTTCTCTCTCCTCATTTAATTCAAACCTACACTTAAAATCCAAATCTTTCAAACTTTTCCCAAATCCAAATCCAATTCCAATCCCACTTGCGAACCAAACGCATCCTAAATTATTACTGACTCAAACGTACAACTCAATAACAGCAAACAAACAGTAAAAATAACCAAAAAAAAAAACAGTACTTCATCCGTCTCAAATTATAAGTCCATTTTTCACTTTTTGGTTGTCTCAAAATACTTGTGCATTTTCTTTTTCAACCAATCAAAACACACTTTAGTGGGAATTTATTAAACTTTGTGCAAATTAAAAATAGACTTATAATTTGGATCAGAGGGAGTAATATTTAAAATTTACCTCGCTGTAACATTCAGTCTCCTCGGCAACATCTCTCCCCTTCCTTTTCCTATCCTCAGCCACCGGCGGCGATTTCTTTCCCGCCGCCGGTTCAGCGTTCGCACTCGCACCAGAGCCACCTGTACCTGGCGACGAGGTCGACGCGCTGACATCATAGGTCTCAACTTCCCTCCCCGAAGATGACGTCATCATCCCTCCTCGTAACTTTTGCATTTCCATTGGCTGATTATTAGATTCCACAACTGTAGTCACCTCCGACATCTTGTTAGAACTTGTCGGAGCTGATCCAGCTGTGGGATTATTCTTTACAAAACTAGGTTTAGAAAAATGCGAAAAGTTTCCAAACTTATTCTGACTCTGTTCCTCTCCCACGCGCGTCACGACTGATGACGCGCGCGGCGGAGGAATAGAAATAGCCGAAACTCCCTGCAACGAATGCGCGACATTCGCTGCAGGGAGAACTGGATATAAAATATCATTGTTATGTAAATATAAGTCTAGATTATTATTGTCATCGCTAGGGTAATGAAGCCATGACACCATTTCATCTTCGTGCATATAGAGATTACACGGCGCCGTATCCTCGTCTAGCACGGTGGATCGGTTGTTGTTGTTATGGTGGTTTACGGTGGTGTTAGTTGTTAATGGTGGTTGTGTTTCCATCTTCTTATTATTGTTGTTGTTGTTACCGTTGGATCTTTGGTTTTGGCTTTGCATTACAACTTGTCCGTTTTGCCATAGTAATTCCATTATATCTTCATCTCCCCTACAAAATTCAAATTTATATATTGGTATTATATTAATCAAGCAGTAAGCAGTTTTGAAAACGCTCTCAAAACTGCTTGCAGTTTTGTACTAATATACAAAACTGCTAGCAAAAAAGTTGTTTTGAATAAAAATAAAAACATATCTAAGTAACAATAATTCACTATTAAAAACAAAGTAATTAACATGATATAACTAAAATTACATTGTTGACTTCTTGTGCCTTTTCGAGTTTAAGGAAGCTGGAAGCAAGTAGTCTTCTTCGTTTTCGAAATCCGGAACACAATGATTCATCCTCTATTAGCTCAAAACCGCGAAAAACCAATACAAATTCTCAATTTTCTAGAACACAATCACTCTCAAAATCTAACTAATAAAAGAGAGTGAACAACAACTTGACAAATATGATTGTGTTAAAAAGTTTTAGAGAATTATGAGGTACAAAAAGGACATGAAGCTCAACATGAATTAGGAAGATGAAGATAAGGTGTGTGCTGTTGTTTGTGTCTCTTATTATTTTTCTCTCTCTATTTTTGTTATTTGTTCATTTTATCATTGGAACCATTGACTTTATAGGAAAGTGATAATAGTAGTATTTTCAATTTTTAGTTTTTGAATATGTCAAAGTCATATGTCACATAGACAGACATAAATGTGTGTGTGTTGGAAAAACAGAAAATTGTGTACTGTTGTGTAATAGTTTAGATGATTGCAAAAGAAGAATCTTTTTATCATGATAGACTTTAATGGAATTTTACATGAAAATGATATAAGATTAGAAGCAGATTGATTTAACCCATCTCTTAGTTTTATTATTAGACTTATTTTTAGGATCATACTAGCGAATTATTTTTTTAACGGTAATATGTTACAAATGTCTCAAACAAGACTTAAATCCATAACTTTTTGTTTATACCACTCACATACCACCAGACCAGTAACGAATCATTTTCAATAATGTACATTGTATAAGTATATCACTTCTTATATTTTAGGCGATGTGCTTTTAATGTGTAATATGCCACTATGTTTAACGTCTTGCAAGCATCGAGGTATAGGAATCAAGTGTCTTTTGATATGAAACCTCCTCGTAAAAATACACTTACGTAGGCAATCAAAATCAGATCATTCTCGTCGATTCTCTATATGAATAAAAAGTTTAACCCGATTAGAAAGATTGATCTTCAGTTTTATCTAATATTTTCTTTTTACCTTATTGCTAGGCTTTTTAATGTTAAAAAGACATTTTGTTAGTTTAGAAGATGAACATATTATGTAAATAGTTATTTTAGTGGCAATATATATCTAAGTTTTTTTCCCCCTCTCTCTCTCTCTCAACAAGAACATGCATTAGACAAATCTTAAGTTCCATAAAAATCACTTCTCCCAAGTGAGGTGTGAGTTTTTGAGGAAAATAAATATCTCAACTAAACTTTGAAGTGGTAGAAAATATATGACGAGCAACCCAGTGATTTTCTTGATTATTTTTCGATTAACCTAAAAAACACGATAATTGCATATTATTTATCTATTAGCAAATGTCATCAATAACATAAATCTAGTTATTAGAGAAGAATTAGATCATTTTGACATTCCTCCAACACAAAAACCAAATCTTAATGATAGCTACTTAAGCTTATATTATATTATATTAGTAGTAAATTAGTTAAGTTAGTTGACCTCTATACTTGTACTTTAACATCTTATCCATAAGATCTCATTATTAAATACAACTAATAGTTTATTCAATTAAGATCTCATTATTACTATAGTCACATAATTTAATCACGTTCTTTTCATGTCTAGTACATGGGCATCAACTCCTTACTCCTTTTAGACCTTAGGGTGGTGGCAATGTTGCCTAACCATGCCTAAAAATAAATTGTAATTAGCCAATAGATTCATTCCAACTAGTTTCATGCCTAATCATGCCTAATTACTTATTTTTAGTGGCAATGTCATGCCTAATCATGCCTAAAATTGGTTGGGTGAGTATAATTCTACAACGGTTAAATCATTAATGGCCAACGTTCAAAAAACTTTCCTTTGCACACTATACCGAATCGGTAAAGTTCACCGAATCACATACCGAAACTATGATGCCGACTAGATGGCAATGTGATGCCGAATTTTGCCGATTGATGCCGATGGGAAATCCATCACGTTGCCAGTACCCTTAGGACAGGTTTTCTTGGAGAATTTATGTATATTTGAAGAATTGAAATAATATAGAATAATTTCTCCAAGACTAGATATTTTCTCTATTTTGGTATTAACTTTGCTAGCCATCAAGCCAAACATTTAGAAAAGTATAAGAAAGTGACAAAAGTTGGCATGTCGATGATTGTTTCGTTGATAACTCTAGGCCATTGATATAATATCAATATGAGACAAAGTTTATAAACGCCAATTGATCAAAGTTTATCGCGAGCAATAAATATAGACATATTGTTTCTTATATACTATGACAATAACGTGCTCAATTATTTGAAATTCTTGTTAAAAAAATTATTTGAAATTCATACTCATTTTCAGACTATAGCTAAGTGAAATTGTTGTTAAATGAAGCATATGATGCGAAAATTCTTTTCTTTACTACTTCTAATGTATTAATATGCATTCTTTAAATTTAAAATATTTAAAATTTGAGTATTATTGATTGTTTATAATATCTTTTAAACTTAAATGTTTTTGCAAGTTTTACTATTTCACGAGTATAAATTGTCGATTTTTTTTTCATCAAGAGTCAAACAAAAATCAAAATTTCACAAGTATAATCATTTGTCACTATAAATTGTCGAATTTTTTTTTTTTAAGAACGACAACTTTTTTCACACCTATACCACCTATCGCACAATATATGTTTCACAAATGCCTCCAGCGAAGCTTAAACCCACAATCTCTATGTTGGTGGGCAACTCACATACCACTAGACCAAAAGTCTTGAGTTATACACCGTCGATTTACGTGGGTATTCGTCTTGTCTACAAAATTTCAATAGAATTTATCACTTAAATCTCTAATTTGCACATGCATTCTTTTAGTACTGAAACACTCCAGTACTACATAGTTGTCTTGCTTCGTATCAAAAGTCAAACCAACCATAATCTGTCATATCAATCAAAAAAGTCATGTACTCGATCCCAACAATAAACGTTTATATGGTGTATTTGGTGGGAATAAAAAGAGACCTTATCCTTGATAACTAATTTGGGCATAAATGTTCATGTTTTTGGAGTTTTGGCATTCAACTCTTTTAGAAACAATGGTCATTATGATACAGATCCTTTCAATAAACCATAGTTTTTTTAGCGGCAATAAGCCGTTGGTAAACAAAAGTTGTAATGACTTGTATTGTCACCATGTACGTTTTAGTCATATAAACGCTTTTGTATAATTGTATTGTTGGATCACGGCTTCGTTTTGAGCAATGATTAAACTCAGATATTCACAATGAATACCATTCCATAGCTAGTTAGGTGGAACTAGAAGTAATACGTTATTTTATTTTTTACATTGCGAGCCGACTAATTCTAATGTGACTACATTTTTAGATAGCCTAGAGTCAGCGCAGGTGAACCTTCGTGGCCACAAGGAGATTAACTTTCTCCCGTTGTATTCGAACCTTTGACCTCCTCTTTGGAAGGCTGGTATTCTTATCACTGTGTCGCTCTTGTGATTAAAAGTGATACATTATTGGTTATCGCATTTGAGGCTAATGCTTTCATTCATTTTATTAACCTGGTTGGTACTTTAGTAGCTGATTAGATTAATTATGCATTAACTTGGTGTTAATATGAAGAGTTAACAATAACTTAGGGCCCGTTTGGTATGAGGGAGTGGGGTTTGGATTTGAGAACCATGCTATTTTTT